>CAUYQG010157136.1:0-27936 GCA_963574415.1 Tarsius wallacei | reverse complement strand
ACACAATGAGCAATTTAAGGTAAACAAAGCATATAAAAAAGTTAAATCACACACAACCCAACTTTTGAATGTTTTACTTTGCTGTCCATCATTCCATACTTTTCTCTATGCATTCAAATATTTAAAAAGAGAGACCCTAGCTGGGCTCGGTGGCTCAGCCTGTCATCCCGTGCTTTGGGAGGCCGAGGTGAGTGGATTGCCTGAGCCCACGGGTTCGAGACCCGCCTAGGCAACTTGGCGAGACCTCATCTCTACAATAAATCAAAAATTAGCCGGGCGTGGTAGCCCACACCTGTAGTTCCAGCTACTTGGAAGGCTGAGGCGGAAGGATCGCCAGAGCCCAGCAGGTGGAGGCTGCGGTGGCCGGGAGCGGCCACTGCACTCCAGTATGGGTGACAGAGTGAGACTCAGAATAAAAAAAAAACCAAAAAACAACAACAAAAAGAAAGACCTTAAATATATATTTTATATTAAAACCTGTTTTATTAGCTTCTGAAGTAAAATTTATATACAATACAATGATCAATTTTTAAATGCATAATTTGCAAAGTTTTCAAATGCACATTCTTATAATTACCACCATTAAAAATCAACTTTAAAAAAGTATATATATGTATATATATTCTTTGTAGTTTTGCAGATTCTTTAGAATTTTCTCTATGTAGGATTAAGTCATTCACAAATAGGATAGTCTCGCTTTTTTCCAAGTTGGATGTTTTTATTTATTTATTTTTGCCTAACTGTTCTGACTAGAATGACCAATATACTGTTGAACAGCAGTGGTAAAAGAGGGCATTATTAAAAGGCAAACATTGTCTCTCACTGTTGAGTATAATATTACCTGTGGGTTTCTCATAAATACCCCTCTTCATAGTGAAGGAGATCCCTTATATTCCTAGCTTTCTGAGAGTTTTTGTTGTGAAATGGTGTTGTAGTCTGCTAAATGCTCTTTCTGTGTCAGTTGAAATGATCATGTAGTTTTGTTTTTTTTTTCTATTAACATTACATTGTTCTATCAGTATTGCATTGGTGGTGATGTTGAACCACCTTTGTACTTCTAGCATAAATTCTACTTAGTCACAGTGTATAAGGGTTTCTGCACCTACCGTCATAAGAGAAATTGATCTGTAGCTTTCGCTTATGTGGGTTTCTTGTCTGGTTTTTGTATCAGAGTAATACTGACATTACAGAATGGGTTAGGAAGCTTTCCCCACTTTTTCACTGTTTGAAAGAGTTTAAGGATTAGAGTTAACTCTTCTTTAAATGTTTGGTGGAGTTCACCAAGGAAGCCATCTTTTTGTTATTGAGAGGTTTATAACTACTGATTCAATTTCTTTACCTGTTATAGGTATGTTCAGTTTTTCTATTTCTTCTGGAGTCAGTTTTGGTAATTTGTGTGTGTCTAGAAATTCTTCTATTTCATCTAGATTATCACGTTAGGTAGCATACAATTATAGTATTCTCTTATGACCTGCTTAAACATTTCCGTAATGTTGGTAGTAATGTTCTTATTTTCATTTCTGATTTTAGTTACTTGCATCTTTTCTTCCTTGTTTTTTTATTCCAGATTTGTCAATTTTATTGACTTTTGCAAGAAGTCAATTTCTGGTTTTATTGATTTTCTCCATTGTTTTTCTATTTTTTAATTTAATGATCTCTGCTCTACAAGTTGGATGGATTTAGAGTCTATAATACTCAGTGATCTATCACAGAAACAAAGAACAGAGTACCATATGTTCTCACTCATAAGCGGATCTTGAACAATTATCATATGAGGGAAACTGCCAGGGGAGTGAGGGGCACACCTCATCAACAAGGGTACTTGCATAATGAACATTTGTATACCTAGCCCTGAATTGTACCCCACATCTTTAAAATAAAATAAAAAAAACACACTAACAATTGAAAAAAAAAAATCTCTGCTCTAATCATTATTATTTCTTCATTTCCTATTTTTGGCTATACTTTTTTCTTCTTTTTCTATTTCCTTAAGGTGTAAAATTGGATTATTTTTTCTTTTAAATGTAGACATTTGCAATTATTAATTTTCCTCAAAGCACTGAATTTGATGTCTTTCATAAGTTTTGTGTTTTCATTTGTCTCAGTGGATTTTCTAATTTTTCTTGTGATATGTTCTTTGATTCATTGGGAGTATGTCATTTAATTTGCATATATTTGTGAATTCTTCAGTATTCATGCGGTTATGACTCACAAGTTCATTCATTTTAAGTTGGAAAAGATAAAAATTTGTTCTTCAAAAGTACCATGAATAAACTAAAAAGGAAATTCATGCAGTGAAAGAACATGTTTGTAAAGTCTATTTCTGTTAACTACTTTTATAATAGTCCAATATTTAGAATGTATAATGAACTCTTACCATTCAATGATAACAATACAAATAAATCAATTATAATAGAAAGATGCCTGAATAGAAATTTCTCCAAAGAAGATGTACAAAGATGGTGAATAAGCGAATGAAAAGATGCTCAATATCATTAATATTATAAAAATATAATCAAAACCACAGTGGGATACCTCTTCCGACTCAGTAGAATGGCTATAATTTTTTAAAAACCAGACAATTACAGTGTTTTTGAGGATGTGAAGAAATTGAAACTCATACATTCAGGGTGGGAATGCAAACTGGTGTAGTCACTGTGGAAAACAGTATGACAATTCTTCACAATTTAAACATAAAGTTACCATATAACCTCACAGTTCTACTCTAAGTATATACTGAAGAAGAAATAAAACATGTCCACACACAAATTTTATATGTTTTATAGCGGCATTATTCCTAATTGCTGAAAAATAAAATTAATCCAAATAGTCATCAACTAAAACTTAAATGTCATATATCCCTATGATAGAACATTACTCAGAAATTAAAAAATATGAACAGTACTGATGTATACACACAATGGCTAATTCTACACTTCAACTTGTTTGGAGCACCACCCAAAAGTGAACAACTACAGCCCCTTTCTGAGACATCCTTGGAAGGCAATGGGGAAAGAATATCCTCCCAGTGGGCAGAACTTCAAGAAGTGCATCTGGTTGTTCATTTTACTTGGAAAGTGAAGTGGCCGGATGTGCAATTATATACCAATTCATAGGCTGTGGCCAATGGTTTGTGTGAACTGTCAGGTACTTGAAAGAAACATCATTGAAAAAATGATGACATGGAAAAGAGACGTGAGGAAAGACCTCTCTAGATGGGTAAAATTTTTTAAAAAGTGAAGATATTTGTTTCCCATGTGAATGGTCACCAAAAGATCTCCCTAACAGGAGAACATTTTAATAATCAGGTGGATAGGTTGACTTGTTCTGTGAATATCAGTCAGCTTCTTTCCCCAACCATCACTGCCTTCACCCAAAGGGCTCACAAACAAAATGATCATGGTGGCAGGAATGAAGGTTATATATGGGCCTGGCAGCATGGACTTTCATTTAACAAGGTTGACCTGGCTATGGCCACTGTTGGGACCTAATTTTCCAACAGCAGAAACCAACCCTGAGTCCCAGATGTAGTGGTATGTTGATAATGTTTGACCACTTTCATCATGGAAGGGGAAGCATTTTGTTCTTACTAGAATAGGCATTTACTCTGGATACAGATTTGCCTTCCTTACATGCAATGCTTCAGTCAAAACTATCACCAGTGGACTTATATAATGTCTTATCCACCATCATGGTATTCCACACAACATTGCTTTTGATTAATCAGCTCACTTCACAGCAAAAGAATTATAGCAATGGGCCATATTTATGAATTTCACTGATCTTGCCATGTTTCTCACCATCCTGAAGCAGCTGATTTGATAAAATGGTGGGATGGCTTTTTGGAGACTCAGAAATAGCACCAACAGGGTGGTAGAACTTTGCCAATCTGGGACAAGGTTATTTAGAAGGCTTTGTATGCTTTTAATCAATATCCAATATACGATGCTTTTTCCTCCCATAGCCAGGATTCACAGGTATGGGAGTCACGGTTTGTATATGAGAGAGGCACCACTCACTATTATTCATACAGACCCACTAGAAAAATTATTTGCTTCTTGTTCCCATGACTTTATACTCTATTGGCCTAGAGAGCTTAGTACTAAAGAAAGAACGGTTCCATGAGCAGATACACAATGATTCTATTGAACTGAAGGTTAAGACGGCTGCCTGGCAACTTTGGACTCCTCCTGCGTCTGAATAGGAAAATAAAAAGAGTCACTCTGATATCTGGGGTGATAGATCATACTATCCAGGAGAAACTGGGCTACTACTCCACAATGCAGGTAAGGAAGAGTGTGTCTGGAATATAGGAGATCTCTTAGGGAGTCTCTTAGTCTAACCATAATCATCTTTTATGATTAAGGTCAATGGGAAATTACAGCAACCCAATACAGGCAGGACTATGAATAGCTCAGGCCCTTTAGAAATGAAGGCTTGAGTCACCTCACCAGGTAAAGAATCATAACTAGTTGAGGTGCTTGCTGTAGGCAAAGGTTCTACAGAATGGGTAGTAGAAGACGGTAGCTATAAATACCAACTTTGACCATGTGTCTAGTACAGAAATAAGGACTGTAATTGTCATAAATATTACTCCTTAGTTTGTTATGAATATGTTTGTATATGTATCTCCATCTTTGTCTAGATGTAAATATATCTAGCAAATGTCTCTCTCTTCTTTCTTCTTTAATTCCTTTATCATGCAACATAGGAGATATTGACTTTATGTCATATCATGTAAGTATTGCTAATTTTATATCATAGCAATAGAAGTTAAGTTATGTAAAGGAGAGTAAACATCACTCAAGACTTTACCTCTTCTTCCTGTGAAGAGGTTAGTGTGTTTCTGATTGTATGCAAGATATTTGTATCATGTTAAGCAGAATAATAACCTTGCTATTGTCTTTATTTAGAGATTAATTATTATTCAGAGATATGCATGTGTGCCAAGTTGACAAAGAGTAGAGTTCTTGATGACTAATTTTATGTTGTCAACTTGAAGGGGCATGGGGTGCCCAGATATTTGGTTAAATAATTCTGAGTGTGTTTGTGAAGATATTTCTGGATCAGAAAACATTTGAATCTACAGTCTGGGTAATGAAGACTGCCCTCATCAGTGTTGGTTGGCCTCATCCAATCCTTGGAATTCTTGAATAGAATAAAAAGCTGGAGAAGAAAGAATACTTCCTGTCTGTCTTTGAGTGGGAGCATTAGTCTTCTGCTCCCAGACTTGGATTTGAACTGAAACTTACACCATCTGCTCTCCTGGGTCTCAGGCCCTTCAACACACACTGGAATGGAACTTACATTATCTGCTCACCTGTGTCTCTAATTTGCTGACTGCAGATTGTGGACTTCTCAGCCTCCATCACCATGTGAGCCAATTCTCTGGAAAACCCAGACTAATACAAAGAATTCAGTGTGGATGAAACTTAAAAATATTAAATGCAAACGTCATGCACCAAAATTTGCCTATTACATGATTTCATATATATGAAATATCTAGAACAGGCAAATTCATAGATATGAGATATATGTTAGTGATTGCTTAGGATTTGGAAAGTTGGAGGTAAATAGGATGTGATTTCTAATGGGTATGATGTTTCTTTTTTCACTGATGAAGATGTCTGAGATTGATTGTGGTGATGATTGCAGAATTTTGTGCATCTACTAAAATCTATTAAATAGTATTAAATCTATTTAAATGTGCAGATTTTATGATATATGAGTCATATATCAATAAACTGTTATACAAAACATATATTTGAGGATCTATTTCTGGATTCTCTATTTATTCCATTGCTCTGTCTATCCTTATGCTGATACCATAATGTTTTTATTACTGTAATTTTTCAGTGAGCTTATTCGGGGAGTGTAAGTTCTCCAATGCTTTTCTTCCTCTTAAATCTTCTTTGGCTATTCTAGGTCTTTTTCATTGCCTTGTACAATTTAGAGTCAGCTATGATTTCACAAAAGGAGCTTCTAGGATTTTGACTGGGATTCTATTGAATCTATACATAAATTAGGTAAATTTATATATATAAATATATGTATATATTATTGAGACTTCCATACTGTCTTACTCCACTTAGACTACTATAACAAAATCCCATATACTGGGTAGCTTCTAAACAACAGGAATTTTTTTCTCACAGTTCTGGAGGCTGAGAGGTCCAAGTTCAAAGCACTGACACGTTTTGTGTCTGGTGAAGGCTCACATTCTAGTTTATATCTGATGTCTAACTGTGTTTTCACATGGTGAAAGAAAAGAAGGATCTCTCTCAGGCCTCTTCTATGAGAAAATTAGCCCATTCATAAGAACAAAACCCTAATCTCCTCTCCAAAACACTACTTATGGTACCATCACATTGGTGATTGGTTTTCAACATATAAATTTTGGGAAACAAACATTAAGAACATAGTACATACCATGAACTTCGATAATTATCTGTTTTCTTAGGTATTCTTCAGTTTCTCTAGTCAATTGTATTTTGTTAGGTGTATGCCACAAATATTTCATTATTTTTGTTACTACTGCAATTGTTAATGCTTTCTTTTTCACCTTCATTATTAAAAATTAAATTAACTAGTCTTTTTTTTTAAACTTTCAGTAGTTTAAAGATGTCTCTTCACTGTCCTCTGGCTTACATAATTTCTGGTCAATTAGTCAGTGGCAATTCTTACCTTTGTTCCTCTGCATGTAATGTGGTTTTATTCTCGATTCTTTTAAGATTTTTAGCATTTCGATTATGAAGTATCATTGCATTATTGTACAGGGTTCTGAGTTTTTAGATTTGTGTGTTTACAGTTTTCATCAAATTCAGAGAATTTTTAGCCATTATTCCGTCACATTTCTTTTCTTTCTTTGCCTTCAGTTCCTGTCCCACTTTTTCTGGGATTCCAGTGACACATGTGTGAGACCACTTCTGTCTTTCTCCTGTCTGATTTTAGATTGTTTTTGTTGCTATGACTTCAAGCTCCTGTTTCTACCTTTGGTGTTTAATGGGCTATTAATCCCACTCAATGTATGTTTTAAACAGACAACGTTTTAAGAAAGAGTTTTAGATGGACAGAAAACCTGTAAAACTATTACAGAGCCCCTGTATAACCCAAATCTACTTTTTCTTATTATAAACATCCATCTTATATTCATATGGTATATTTGTTATAGACCAATCTTGATACATTCTTATTAACTGAAATCCATACTTTTTTTCAGGTTTTCTCAGTTTTGGCCTAATGCCCCTTTTCTGTTCCAGGATGCCATCCAAGACACCATATTTTATTAGTCATCATATAGCCTATTGTCTACGAGGGTTTTTCAGACTTTTGTTGTTTTTGATGACCTGGATTGTTTTGAGGAGTAGTGGTCGCACATTTTGTAGCATTCCTCTCTACTGGAACTTGTCCAATGTTGCGACCATGATTATACCGAGGTGATGGGGTTTTGAGAGAAAGCCTCCAGAGACAAAGTGTCATTTTGATCACAGCATATGAAAAGTACATGGTATCGACATAATTAATTATTGCCCATGCTGACTTCAACCACACTACTAGGGTCGTGTTTGGTCATGTTTCCGCTGTGTAAAGTGACTCTCTTTTCCATTTTCTGCACTGTATTCTTTAGAATGATGTCACTATGTGCAGCCCACATTTAAGCAGTGAGGAGATAGTGCTTCCTTTTCTAGAAGTGGCCTATCTACATAAATTATTTGGAATTTTTGTGTTTGGGAAGTTTGTCTATTCTCTCCACGCCATCTATTTATTTATTAAATAACTTATTTTTATCAGTACGCACTCATGGGTATTCATGTTATTCTTTGTGTTATCAAAGAATAATCAATTCTTTGATGCTACTTAGTTTATTCTACTTAATTTATTTTGTTGCTTGAATTATTTCAGCTTTGGCTATCGAGAGGTCTTTCAGGTGGATTCTGTGTTCCTTTAATATACCCCCATCAATTTATTTTTTCTTCATATGTCTTTACTTTCTGGCATTACAAGCTGCTTCAAGGTCATCTTCTAAGTTTTCTACTCTAGTCATAGAAGCAGTCATTTCTCCAAGGTCTCATAGGTTTTCTTAGTGAAGAATAATATTAGAAAGACTGAGTGCTAGGTATGCATGTTAATCCAAAGTCTTTATAATTTAGATATTGTATTTTTTATCTCTGGGAGTTTTTAAAAAAAAATTTTACATTTTTCCACTTAAGAATTATTTTTTTCTACATTCTTGAACATATAGACCATTTTAATAACAACTGTTTTATCCCATGCGTTATGAAGTATCTCTACTCTGGCTCGTAGGAGTCTGTATTATTCTCTGCCATGTGTGGACTCTGAGGATCGTTCTGCTTATTCCATTCTAATAATTCTGCTCTATGCCTTTTGTAGTTTCCTCTCACTTATGCACAGATTTGTAATCAGGCAAAGACTGAGGAAGCCCCTCTGCAGAACTCCAGTGTGTTTTTTCTCTTTCTCTGTACACCTCCCTCCTCCCTTCCTCAGCTGCCATGAGTTTTGTTCTCTGTTTCCTTCACGCAGTGAAATTATTGGCCCTCTGTGGGTTCCCTCTCTCTGTAATGAAGCCTGGAAGCTACCTTCATGCAGTAAGCGGGGACCATTTCAAGCCTCACTATGTCTATTCCTGATTTCTCAATGATTGTGGTACCGTGATGCCAGTTGTCAGATGTCTGAAACCCTTGTCATAAATGTTTTGTCTGATGTTCTTGTTGCTCATTGTGAGAGAGTAAATTCAGTCCTTGTTATACGGTGGGAGGAAAAGTCTAATACATTCTTTTACATGTAAATACAAATGATGAACATTTTCCATATCATTAAATTTTCTTATGAAATATGATTTCAATTACTTCATCATACACCTGGTTCAACTATTTCCTCATTTGATCTTAGCTTTTGAACTTTAGTTGTGGTGTTTTTCATAAGAAAAATCATATGGAGACAACTGTAGCAACCTTTACTGAATGGATTTTGCATTTACGATGATAAAAGCAAGGTAAATATTTGCTTGCAACCTTTATTCTTATTATCTTGTGCTTGTATTTTTTTACATTAAACTCATTATTCTAACTAGGATTTATTTTCACATGTGATGCGAAGTTCTGTTCTATATTTTTTTCCAAAGTAATAAAAAATGAGAATATGAAAAGAAGCATTAAAACACAATCACACAAATCCCCAGATTCTTTTCCCTCTACTTTTGGGACTCTAGATCATTTTTCCTTGTTTCCCATATGTCTTCTATATATATATTATATATACATCTATAATTTTTTTTCCTCTGTACTTTGAACTGGGTATTTTTTGGCCGATGGATTTTTTATTTTACCAGTCTTTGCTTCTGTTGTATCTCATCAGCCCTTGAACCTGTCTATTTAATTACATTAACTACATACTTATTGTTGTTTTTTTTCTTTTGCTACAATTCTTGGAAAGCTTGGTTCATTTTCATATATTTCAGTTCTCCAGTAAAATTCTTCATCTACTATCCAGTTTCTTTTATTTTTATTATGTTTTCTTTTAATTTTTTTATCTTAAGGATGTGGGGTACAATTCAGGGGTAGATATACAAATGTACATTATGCAGGTACCCTTGTTGATAAGTTGCCCCTCCTCCCCTCCACAGATTCCCACTACTGCCAATCCCACATACCCCCCTCCCCAAATCCCTGGCAGTTTTCCACGCCTGCCAATCTTTTTCTTATAGTATTACGATTGTTGTTCAGGGTCCGCTTATGAGTGAGAACATATGATACTCAGTTCTTTGTTTCTGTGATAATGATCTGTTTTCTTGAACATACTACTCTTGGTTATTATAAAGCAAAAGTCTGACAATTCAAGAATCTGGATCACCAAAATGTCTCTTTAGGCCTTTCTTCTCCCTCTTACCTTGTGGTCCTTTGCTCTTATTTACTGGCATTCCCAGTGATTTTGGAGTAAATGTTGGCGATTTTACATTGAAAAAGTACAGATGCTCTATATAGAGGATTTAATTTTTTAATGGTGAGAAAAGAGATCCTCCAGGGAGATAAGCTTGTCCCAGTTAGGTATTGAGGCTTTGTTTCATGTTTTTTGAAGGCTCTGTCTTGTTGCCCTCACTTGTAGGGCCTAGTCTTGTAAGATTTCCAACTGATTCCTCAAAACATCTCCAGGGTTTTCCCTCCCTCCCTGTGCCTTGTTATCCCGATTTCTGAAGTTCTACATGATCAGATCCTGCTGTACCTGACCACAGCTGGTACCATTCTTCCTCTCTGCTCCTTCTGCTCTAATCTAACCATTCTTTTGTTGTTATTGTTGCACAGACATGCAGGCTTATTTCTATTTCAGGCTTATTGTGAAAGCTCCGTTCCACCCATCACAGCTGACTGTTTGCCACTCATTCAGGCCTCCCATTAAATGCCACGTCTGCAGAGCACCCCGACCCCTTAACATTTTCTATCTCACCAACCTTGTCATTTGCTTCAAAACACTTTTACATCATGTGACTTTTCCTTTTCTTTCTTATCTCTGTAGTTTTCTGTATCTTTCCTGAAGTAGAATACAAGCTTCATGAAAACAGGAAACTTGTCTGTATCATTTGCTGTTTAGACCCAGCATCTAGAACTTCCCTGGCCACTAACCTAGCTGGTCGTCACAAGTGGCTTTTGAGCATTTGAAATCTGGCAAGTCAAAACTGACATGCAAGTATAAAACAGACATCAAGTTTTGGAAGCTTAATTTGAGGAAGAGCAATGTAAAATATGATATTAATAGTTTTTATATTATGTTGAAATTATAGTATTTTGGGTTAAATAAAATATGTTGTCAAAATTAACATCATCTACTTACTTTTTACTATCTTTAATGATCTAATGCAATTTAAAAATGCATGTGTGGCTCGTATTTGTGAACTGTATTTGTTTCTATTGGAAAACTCTGATCTATGATAATTACTGGCCAAGGAAAGGTCACAGTTTTATTTAGTCTTTACTCTACTAAAGAAAGCAAGAAAAATGCTATATGCTAAAAAAATAAACATTTTCCTGTTAATCTAAATTTCTGAACAGTGACAAAAGAAATGATGACTATTATCTATTGTTTTCTACCTCCAATGGCACTAGACTTTTGTTTGATGATTTGTTTATTTTTTTTCAATAACTATTTAGTTTTTCTGTATTTGTTCCTATTTTAAGGTATTAACTATTAACCCTTGCTTTGGTCAATGCAAACTTTTCTTGAAATTAGCTCCTTCCTAATTGTTATAATTAACCTTCCATGTGTTATATAATCTTAAAATCAGTGTTTGGAAATGCATTTTGAAAATAACAACTAGAGATTGAATTCTGCTAAGAGCCAGGTAGTTGAAGCATCGTGACATTTATTTTGGATTACCAGAGGTCATTTGATCTTTCATTTTGTTGAAACTTTTCACGTTTGTTATCTAGACAATAAATTAATGGACTAAGAACCTTAAAATATTTATTCATCAGAGAGTGCAACTTTTTTTTTTAAGAACAAGTAGACTGATTACAATGGTGGGAGAACTCTTAAGAAAGAAATGTCAAAATTCATTTATTCTTCATGAGACTATTCTCTTTAAGAATAAATCTGTTTTTAAAATCTTTAGCTGAAAACTTCTCAATTGGGTTTTGATAAACTATTGTGAAATTATTGATCTTCCCAAGCAATATTCTATACTGAAAGCATGATTCATTGTGTAGACATTTACAGAAACAGATATTCTTGCAAATATCCACATGCATGGACAGACATACACAAGAAAATTAAAGGCGTGTTTTGAGAAGGCAACTTAAACACCTAACAGTTTAGAGAAAGGCAGTGGAACATATGAGCTGTAATTTTATTTTTCTTAAGATTTTTCAGGAAACGGAAAATAATGGCAAATCACACCCATCAAGTTCCAGTAACTCAAAACGTTTATTCTCAGTCTACAAGGGACTAAAACAAGACCTTTTATTCTTGGAATGACATTTAGCTGCGCTGGTCTTGTAAGAACAGCTAAGCTTTTCCTTCTTATTTTCTCTCTAATGAGAAAGTGGTACCTGGGTTTAGACTAATTTGGTTTTGAATAGCTGTTTGGTCATATGCTGCATGGCAGTAATATGACTTTTTCTACCTGAGAAAAGGATGAAGTTGGAAATAGTCTTAGTCACAAATCATAAAATTCATTTACTGGTTCATAGATAATTATCTCAATGTCTGCTAAACATTTAAAAGCTATAAATATTGTCTAAAGTGTTTATTTACAGGAATTTTATGTAAGTAAAGATTGGGCTTGGGGATTGGGTAAGAAAATATTTTCCCAGTATTTTAAGGTTCTTATTTGTCCCACGAAAATGAAAGTAAGAAGATTGTAAAAATGACATCTATTTTAAAACACGGTGCAATTTTAATCTTTAAAAAAAAGTGTTCAGATTTTGATTAAGGCAAAGGTTGGGCCAGTTCTGATTTCAATTGGGAAAATACAACCCAATTAGAAAAAGTCTCAAAGGAAGGTGTGAAATAATTGGAAGTTTGAAATAACAAATCAAGTCCAGGAGGTTGTGCAAAGAGTTAGTCTTTAGCAAGACCACAAATTATCAGGGTATCAAAATATCAGTTCAGGGCCCTAACGCTCTGTTTAAGTGAAAATAACTTGAAGGCAAAGCCTACAGAGTAAGAAAAAAGTTTGTAACTTGAAAACTAATTGCCTTCATTTCATGGGTTAGAAGGCTGGCTCACCAAACACATCTACCAGCCAAGAGCTCCACTTCTCTAACAAGAAACAAAACCCTCTCTTTTAGAGATTACCTCTATAAGCTATAGAGATTAAACATGGCCATGATCTGCTACTTTTATGTTATAGATTTAGTGTTTCTGAGCAAAGACATAGGACCTTAAGGCCTTCTACTTAGTCTCAATGTTCTGGGTCATTGTTTTTAGTGGCTTTACCCCAAATACCTCTCTTTTCAGAATTTACAGGCATAATTGAAGAAAAATTTTTGTTATTGGTTTGAAGGTATCTTCAGCAATGACTCTCGTTCCTTTAGCGTATGATGTCTTATTATCCATGTGCATGCCTTTCCTCAAATCCATATTAAAAAAAAAATAAGTCATTGTTTATAGATTATCTTCCATAAAAGTTTTGGAGGGTTGGCACAGAGAGAAAACTCTTAAGAAAGATTTTCTTCTAAATCACCCCACACACTCTATCTTGCAGGGGAATGTGTTTAGCTGCAAATTGCAGTATACTCTATCAAGTGTGGCTTTGCTCTCACATCACAAGAAGGCGGGATCGGTCCAGTGTCTTAACAAAACAGCAAAAGTCCACACCCTTTCTCTTTCTGCTGCACCATACTAAACCATCCTTCTTTTTTGCCTCTTGGTTATAAGATGGGGTCTGAAGATACAGGCAAAAAGAAAGAGGGCTGGTTAATCAACCCCATTTATTAGTTGACCATGAACTTTCCCGGTAAGTCCCCTACGTCTTTTGGAGTTCCCTGGGCCACCTGGCCACCCAGCTTCAAAAGAAGTTGCTAATTTGGAACAAGACTGCAAAGCCAGCTTAGACCAGAATGCCTGCCTTCAGGCGGAAATCAGAGTGTGTTAGTTAGCAAAGGAGAAGTGGGCAAGTGACACTTGGTAGGACACTTGCAAGAACACTTGCAATTTTACTGCAAAATTGATGTGGCAAATATAATGGCCAAATGACATTGTGAGTAAATCACTGAAGAATTGAAATGAATAGAGAGGAAAAATCTTTAAAGTAGGATTAACACTCTCAGGTCTTCTATTGTGTATAACCCTTGTTATTCAGATGTCTGGTAGAACCTGGTTAACTACAGGTAGAATGGCCTTTTGCAAATAAAGTCCTCTTAACCAGAAGTGCATTAAGAATGTCAAATAATCCTACCTCTCATAACCCCCACCTCAACTTCTTGATGTTTCTATGCTTATAAATAGCAATAAAAACAGTAGCAAGGTAAGTAACAAGTAATAGACTTTTTCTCTATGCTCATGCGTATTCAACCAGTCTTCCACAAATGTCACCAGAGAAACTGATTTCAGCAGCTCAGAGAACTCTTCCATTTTTATAACCACTATTCTTTTCTCACATTTTTATGATTTTTTCTTTGTTAATCATGTTTATTGAACTTCTACTAATAAGTCTCCCAGTCCCAAGTAATAAAATAGCAGTTCTGTAACTAATTTTTAAAATGTGTCCTATCTCATCCCACCAGAAAAGTCAGTATCTCCCCTTCTGATAAACAGGTCATAGAGGAGAGATAAGCCAGAGAACACTAAAATAATATTGTCACAACCTACTATACATCTTTCTAGGACTATACTAGACAATGCAGCGTAAAGATAAACAAATATTGCAGTATCGTGGAAAAAGTACATGGATAGATTCATGAACAAGGTAAGTTGTTAGTACTGTGAAGGTAGTCTTTTACATCTGGGTTAGTTTGGTCAGCAAATGTTTCACAGAGGAGGACAAATCTGAACTGGTTTTGAAAGATTAATAAACTGTGTCAGATGGACAGCTAGTGAAGGAGGAAATTTCTAGAGGGAAAAAAGTGTGACTCTGAGCATCTCATATTCCTTGGTAACATTTGGAACTTGTAAAGTTTTCAGCAATAGTTGGGACTCAGGGTGCTTGGCAAAGAGTTATTTAAGTTAGATGAACACGGACAAGCAAAATAAAGGCAGACCATGGAGGATATTGGTCATTGTATGAATGCAGTTTGACTTTATCCTGTAAGTCGTAAAGGAGCCAACAAAGGCTTTTCTCTAGAGTCTTAATATGATAATATTTGTGAGAACACTGTGACAACCAAGAGTTGGAACTATGAGCTCCAGGGGTTTCAACCATCTAAGAATTGGGGTGATAAAGTTCTGGGCTAGGCAGTGAACGTGGCCTAAGAAAAAATGGGAGTTAAAAGCAATTATTCTGAGGTAGATGGACTGTGGGATTTGGAAAGACTCATCCTCTTTTCTGTTCTCCATTCCTAAAACCTACTGGTAATTTGCTGCCTAAATAAGCATCTTCCTTGCTTGTCTTTGTTTTTTTTTCAGGGGCACATTTCTGCCCCTGCAAGTAACATGTTCTGTTATTGTCTATTCTGGCTGAACTATGCCAGGATACTAGGATAAAACAAGAACATATCTTTTTCATTTATGTGTCTTCCCATAGAAAATAATGTGAATAAATTGGACATAGAAAATACTCATGAATTTTATTAATTAAACAAAGTCATGGTAGAGATTGCCAAATAGAAAGTTTAATTAGACTATTTGAAATGTCTGGTTAAAGATGGTTACACAACAGGTCTTATACAGTTAAAAAAAAATATATATATATATGTATATATATATCACAACTGTTTATTAGCTATCATTACAGAGGTTCTGATAGTCACATGTTTGAAAACAAAAAGTGAAAAGAAAGAATAACTTCCTAACAAAACTTCTTTGTTATTTGTTTTACTACTTCAGTTGTTTTCTAACATCTGAGATTCCAAAAAAAGCACAATGAAGCGGGAAAGCAAAATGCTTGGCCTGTGCTCAAAGGACGTCTCAAATACAAATAAGGAAGAACATAGCTGCTCTGGGACTTGCTTGAAGGTGATGGCAGCCCTGGCACCACATCTGCCATCGTGTAACATAATGTGCATCCCTAGACCCCGAGAATAACAGAAAAATGCCAGCCTTCATAGAATTCATATTGTGAGTGAGTCAGTATGAAAAATAAAATAGAATATTCTTCACTGGTTGCCGTTTTGGATTCCCAGGTAATGTGTGTATGAAAAGAAAACTAGAAAATATAAAAAGAGCACTCAATAAATGGGATATTGGGAATACTGGTTAGTGAAAAATTGGATTATATTAGACCTCTTACTCCAAAATACATTCAAAGAGATCAAATCTCAAGTGTAAACAGATACATATTCATGTAAGAAAAACAACATATACTCATTTTAAATTAATTATAAAATTGAGGCTTTCCGAATACTGTATAAATTCCATAAAATTTTAAAGTATAAAAAGTCATCAATTTGATTACATAAAAATTTTAATAAATTCTTATAAAAATACTTTAAGCAAAGTCAAAAGTCAAGTCAGAAATTGGGAAAATATGTCTGTAAAGCACATCAGAGACAAAGATTTAATTTCTCTAATATATTCATACCTTCTATGAATTTATGAAATTAATTAATAAGAAACAAAATCAATAAGAAAAGAGATATCTGTATTTTCCTTTATGTTTATTATCTGTTAATATCCTTTGTCCATTTTGTTATGTTGTTTTTCTAAGTGTTTATTTTACAGATATGTCTAAACATATGAACATTGGTACATAATTTACAAGAGAAAGCTACCGGAAATAATTGAGCTATCTAAATTAGCTCAAGTTTATATATTTTATTCTGTTACTATATAGTAAAATTGCACTGTAAGAAAATAATTAGAAGGCTATTCTTTACTGATATAAAATGATGTCCATGATGTATTAAGTAGAAAAAAATAAGTTGCAGAAATATGCGTATGTGAACGTTTAGTACTTCCAGTATGCCACCTCTGCATAAAAAAGATCTATTCATGTTTGCATGAAAGCGCATATCTCTGAAAAAGCACAGAATAAAATGGGAACAACTGTAGCCAGTTGGTCAGGAAACTTGCCATAGGCACTGCTCAGGAGGAAGAGATTTGGGTGAGGCTCCTAGCAAACACCTTAATACTTTCATAGCTAAACATATGAATAGCATGTTATATAAAATAGATAATACTATTAATAATCTATTAATAGTAAAACTACCTAGCCCAGGTTTTACCAACAGATAAGTTTGGTACAGATTTACAACGTTAGTATTTCAGAAATAAAAATTGATTTTGGAATAAAGTTGGATTTTTAGACTTATACATAAGAGATTATAGTGTGAACTCATATGTTTGTAGTAATTTGGGTTTGATTGAATAATAAAATATTGAACATATTTAGTGGTCAGGATGTGGTTGAGTTAGTCAACAATGAATTCTAGTGAAAGTGATTCTTGAGACCATTCATTTCTAAATAACTTGACTATTTGTTATAATGCCTATCTTTTATTCAACCAAATGAATCACAAGATAACTCAGTGACCAGAAGAAAGTAATAGGACTGTTTCAGCTGTTTGTTAGACAAGGTGGCTTACTTACTCAGTAATATGCCAACCCCCAAACTAATTTCAAAGGTTTGTTTAGATTGTTAAATAACTTGAAATAGAGATTTTCAAAGGCACATGGCTCAGATGAAGGCCTGATTCTTGTGGTCAACAAAAGAGCACAATTTAAGAAGGAGGAATCAGAGAAAAAAAAACAACCAATTTTTTTGAATATCTATTTATCTGTTTTCTATTCCATGCTAGGTACTGATTTGTGTTCTGGGATTAAATACACACAGGGACCTTGCCTTTCCAAGACTTGTGTAAAATAAAGAAGGTAATTCCATGTATCTGTTGGCTGCATGTAAAGAAATGCAAACACACTGAGATACCACCTAATTCCAGTCAGAATGGCCAGCATCAATAACTCAGAAAACAACAGATATTGTAGAGGATGTGGTGAAAAGAGAACACTTCTACACTGTTGGTGGGAGTGTAAACTAGTAAAAACTCTGAAAAACGGTTTGATGATTCCTAAAAGACCTAAAAATAGACCTCCATATGACCCCATAATCCCTCTACTGGGAATATACCCAGAGGAACTCAAATCACTCTATGAAAAAGATACCTGCACACGTGTGCTTATTGCAGTATTATTTACAATAGCAGAAACATGGAACCAACTGTGCTGCCCATCAAAAGAGGACTGGATAAAAAAAAATGTGGCACATATACACAGTGGAATATTACACAGCCATAAAGAAGGACAAAATTATGAACTTAACAGCAACTTGGATGGACTTAGAGTCTATAGTACTGAGTGATCTATCATAGAAACAAAGAACTGAGTATCACATGTTCTTACTCATAAGCGGACCTTGAACAATGATCATAATTCTATAAGAAAAAGATTGGCAGTAGTGGGAAACTGCCAGGGGAGGGGGGCGGGATTGGCAGTAGTGGGAAAGTGCCAGAGGAGAGTGGCTCACCTCATCAACAAGGGTACCTGCATGATGAACATTTGTATATCTAACACTGAGTTGCACCCCACATCTTTAAAATAATTTTTTTTAAAGAAAGTAATTCCAGGTACTCTAAGTGCTATGCTCACAAAGTATAGTAAGGGGATCAGAAATGATGGTGGGAAGAGAGGACTACCCAAAGAGGGTGATCAAAGGAAGACTTTCTGAGAACATAGTGTGGGAGCCCAGACTTGACATATTGAGAGAACCAGTCATGTGGAGATCCGGGAAGGGTGTTCCAGGCAGAATGTACAGTAAGTTTAGAAGATCTGATGCATAGACAAACACATTGGTGTGTTTGAGGAAGAGCCAGAAGATAGTTATGCCTGTTGCAGTGTAAGGCAGGACAGAATCGAAAAGAAACAAGATGGGTCATATATGGCCTTTGAGGTCAGGGTAGATAATTTGGATTTGATTCTAAACAATATGGAAACTTTTGGAGGTTCTTGAACAAGGGAGTGACCTGACTTCATTCTTGTTCTTAAAACATAATTTTGGGTCCTTGTAGAAAAAGAGCCGTAGGAAAAAGTAAAGGCAAAACTTAACTTGGAGTCTTTTACAGTAAGTCAAGTATACAAATAAATCTCGAGGATTCAAGTGCTGGATGAGCTGAGTTAGGCTATATTTTGAAGTTAAGAAAACATGGTCCATTAAAGGATTCAGTGTGAGGTAAGAGTAAGGAAGGAATCAAAGATAATATGCATAACTTTGACTTGATCAAATGGAATGGATTTGACAATATGTACCATTGATAGAAAGGACTAGGGAAAGGGCCGATTTGGAGGGCAAACTATGTTTTAGTCAGGTTAAAGTAAGAAGCTTACCGACCATTGATGTTGATTTGATTGTACAGAGAGTGTACAGCTTAGACCCAGGAACATAAATATAGAAACCATAAGCATTCATAAGGTATTTAGGCCACAGGCCTTTATAAAATTCATCTAGTGAAGAAATGTACCAAGAAAATAAAAGAACCGAAGACAATATTTTAGGTTGAGAAAGAAGAAATGGTAAGTAGAGGATAAGGCTGATGAAGCAGGAAGAAAATCCGATGTCATGGAAGTCAAAAGGGAGTCTATTCAACGGTACCAAATCTTTTGAGAGGTTGCATAGATGAAGACAAAAAGTTGGGCATTAGATTTAGCAACATGAAGATTATTATTGACCACAATGAGAGCTATTATAATGGAGTGATATTGAAAAAGCTGAATTGCAGTTGATTAAAGAAAGAATAAAAGACAAAAGGTGAAGGCGACACAAACATATGGCAACCGAATGAGTATATTTCTGAAAGTGAGCAGAGAAACAGAGCTGTGACTTGAGAAAGACACCTAATACAGTGAAGTCCCAAGTCCATGGTGAACATGTCTTACAAATTATGGAGCAATTACAAGAATATCATACATATATTTTAATATGCTTTATTGTGGGATATCTGTGTAGGTGTGTGATCATTCATGAATATAGATACTTCAGCTCATATTTCCTAGGAAAAATAAGAAATTGCATTTGAATTCACTCTGATGGGATGACTTGGAAGGGACATGGTCTGAAGTTCCCATGCCCTTGTGAATTGCTGCACTGGGTTTGGAATGCCTAGCCCTTCCACCCCCTGTGTGCCCCAATTGTTTTCTGGGAGTTATAAAACCAGTGGCCAGCACATCTGTTTCATTCTCTATTTTGACTTCTTCCCTGACCCCAATTCTAAGACAAAAGTTTTTCTTGATTTTTGTTCCAATCAAAATAGCTCAATCTTGGGTAAAAATAGTTCTTGGGGAGAGAGAAGGGGAAATGAGCCCTGGGAGAAAACCAACTCGTGTGCATGGACGGTAATATTTTTTGAAAGGTGGTCACAGAGACCCACAGCAGAGTTTACAATAAAGTTTTTTAATAGGAATTCTCAGACCCTATGAATAAATATATCAAGTTAGAAAACAGGAATATAGTTGAAGACACTCCTGCCGAATGTCTGATTTCTTGGTTACATTTTCCTTATACTACAGAAAAAAAATGTAGTTATAAGATGGCAAAGGAAAATTGATACTAACTTGCAATTTCTATTTATTGCAGTTATTTATTAAAGTTGCTTCCATCTCACGTGATTTGTGTCATTGCAGCCGTGGAAAGAGAACAAAGCTCCGGGCAGTGTAGAGGGTTATCAGCTTCTCTTCCTTCATCTTTCCACTGATGCTCAGGTCAAGTGAGAATAGTCAATGGAAAGGCCAGCAGTCAGGCAAAAATGTGCTAACATGGAGGAGAAAGGATGTGAAAAAGAACGTTTTGCTGAGAAACAAATATTTTAGGAATGCCAGAAGGCTGGTTCTGAGATGACCCCTCCCTTTTCCTCTAGACGGAATAAAGAGAAAAGGTCAATTTCAACAGTGAGGCAAAAAGTGACATTGGGGTTAATGATCAAGACCTATTATTACATCAGTGATTAATACGAGTTAATGAACAGCGAGGCCAAGTGACTTTTGTCCTCCTTGGGGACATGTTGCTGTAGATTTGAACTCTCTGGCTCATCAACATTTACCGTTTACTAGAATAATGACCGACTACATTCAAAGTTCATAGTGTTGCCTGTGCTCCAATTGAGCATGCGAATATATGAGCTTTATGCCACCACTCTGCATCCACAATCACTAGTTTACTTCTCAGGGTCTTCCACTTCAGTAAGGATAGCAGAAAACCTTGCCCTGGAGAACACTGGGGTCTGCACAGGCAACGCTGGAGCCCAGAATGCACTGTCTGACTTTTTGTGGTTAAACAAGACCTTTGTTGACACTTGACTTAAGCGTGATTATCCCTGGTTGAAAATTTGAGAACCGGACCATTTAGCAGCAGATTGGTGCTGCATGTTGCCCAGTGCCCAGTGAAAAGTGTTCACTGTGAAAGGCGGCACACAGCACCTGAAATTCATAATAACTCCACAAGTGAGCTTGGATGCACTCCTTGTTTGTGGGGTTGTCTGACCACTAAATGATTGATGAGAGGCCTTAGTGGATGAGAATGTTGACTCACTGAAATGTGTAAAATGCACATTTCCTTTTTTTTCAATATAAACTACCAATGTATGGTCAGTGCATTTGAGAGGTTGGTAACATGAGTCTTTGTTAGTGTTTCTCTGTGTTTTATTTCCCTTTGCTTTTCTGGAACAACTAACTCTAATGAAAGCTGACGGCTTAGTGCTAAAATATGTTGACTCTCCCTCTCTGCCCTTATTGTGCATTGAAAATGTGCTAAATCACCAGTCTTAAAATGTTTAGAGCTTCTTAGTGTTTGCGAAGGTGATCGTGGGCCCCAGCTTACTTATTTTCTTATTAAAATATAGAGCAGCCTGATATGAGTGAAGGTGAGTAAGACTGGACTTGGTGCTCTGCAGTAGATGTTCTGGTGTATATCCCCATCTTGCCTTCTTCAAGACCTTCAGAACCAACTTATTTCTCCATCGGTGTTGCCTGCTGATGGGTCATGGATGAATTTCCTCTAAGAATTGCTCTCCAAAGACGATGACTGCCTTGCCCAAGGTCATACCCCAAGGGTAGCCCACTTTCCATGAAACATGGATGGGGCAGAATAAAGACCTGGGCATCGTGGCAGAGTCTGAGAAAAATCTGAAGGGCCATCTAGTTCCAGGTCTCTCTTTGAGATCAGCTGATGCCTTTGTTGCAATGTCGGCTGTTCAATATGTGCTCCTGTCCACCTCTGCTCCTTCCACTTCTTCAAATACGTTGATCCTAAGAGCTCCCCAATAAACTTGGTGCCTGCACATCTCCATCTCAGAGCCTGGGTCCCGGGCAACATAAACTAAGTCAATTTTAGATTATTTAGAAGATGAGCAAACTATTTCTGAAGCCATCTGTCAGAGGTATGGAATTCAATTTTAAATGAGAAAAACAACTGTAACAGATCATCATGTCAGTTCCCCTGCCTCCGTCTGTAAGCATCGCCAGATGGACAACTTTCTATAAACGTCTCTTAAAGGCCATGCGAGTGGGAAAGAAGCTGAGAGGAACTAGATGACACCGGGATTTAACACATTTGCTCAGATCCCTGTGCTATTATTTGGCACCAGTGTTTACTTTCTGATAGTTGTCTTCTGCAGGGTGCTAACCTAGGGCAGTATTTCTCAAATATGGGACACTTGCTAAAAATTCAGATTCCTAGGCACTTCCCCTAGAGGAGGATCTGATAATCTGTATTTATCGTCCCAAGAGTTTCTTATACCAGGCAAGTTTGGGAAAACTAAGCTGTTTCAAAAAGTCTATCAGAATCGGATATTAAGTAAAACTATTTTTATAGAAATAAAAACAACAAATTCTCCACATAGTGTCACCTTTTGTCACCAGTCACCTTATTCACAGGCCCAGACAACTCCCTCTACTCCCATTTTGGTCACCCAGAAAACCACACTCATGAAAATAGTAAACAAATTAGATGTGCAGTTTTTCAAAGCACCAGTTGTTCGTGATGGAAATGAAAGCACTCAGATAACAGAGCAAGAGAATCCCTTTGGGGCTAGAAAGGCAGATTACTTAGTCCCTTCCCTCTGTGTCCAGGATTTGGGATAGAGAACGACAAAGTAACTTGAATGCTTGCCTGTGAAGATTGAGCCTGAGGCTTGCGGTCTGAAGATAAGCAAGGCAAGGTCTTCTTCTCAGTGCTTCCTGGGGGTCCTGCATTTCTTTCAGATGACATGCGGTTCTTTCTCACCTGCTTTCCTATGTTACAAAAGACACACTCAAATGCTGGTTAACATGCCATGCACGTAGTCATATGCTAAGTTGATTCGCTGATACAGAGCACTGTGGTACTTTTTATTCACAGGCCATTAGGACAAATTATTTTGATGCTGTTTCAATGATGTTAAGTCAGAAATATCTCCCCTGCCCCCATTCCTTCAAACTATAACAATTTTGTTGATATAACAAGTTGTTTTTCGTTAGGAGCATAAAAATGGTCATTTATGTAATTCTTATTGGCTCTGCTAGGAAGTTAGCAATTTTAGACTAAAAAATTAGGTTTAGTTACTCCATCTTTCATGAGAGTATTGGGGATATCAGCATTTCACCACTTTTAAATGGTGATAACCAAGAAGTCTGCAGAAAATAAGCTTTATTACATCTATGGTAATGAGGCTTGCTGTTCCGAGGCTCTGATAATTCCTTTGGGTGCCCCAAGGAGTCAGAGCCAACACAGCCAAAAGTATGTCTTTTTGACAGTCTAAAGACTTTGCAGACATTGATTTCCTATCCTTTTGACACTTGTATGGGGTTTGTGTTTCCCTCATAAATGTACTTGGTTTCCCTCTGGAAGATTCCGTGGCTTTCTCTGACAAATTTACAGTTCTGGATGGATTTGTCATCGCAAGATAAAATCTTTGACAAGTTTCTTTCTTTTTCCGCCATGATTTGAAACCACGTTTTGCTAACTAACAAGTTTCAGTCTGATTAGCAAGACTTTATTATCAAAATAAAATTTATGCTGGAAAACAATTCAGAAGCTATGCCATGTATTTTGTAGAGGAGCAAAATGCACCGATCACACATGTTGCTCAGACCTGAAGATATAATGGACAATTTCACTGAGTATTTGAATATCTGAGGCCATTTCAAATAAATTTGTTTTTCCATTTGCAAGAGGATGTTTTTATACCTGGATAATAATACTGGCATCACTATAGATTACGGCAATACATGGACATATTGTAAAACAATCTACAGACATACATCAGCATGAACAATACGAAGACTGAATCCAACTTAGCTGTGTACTTCAGCCAATTCTATCATCAATTCTTGGGCAATGACAAAAAGAGGAAGGCACCATATGAAATGGTGCCTTGAAGCTTTCACAATTTTCATCTGAGAAATCAATAATCTCAATATTTTAGTTTTAGGGTGTCTGAGATAACACCAAAACATCTGGTTGAAAGGCAACTTTTATTTCCTCTCCACACTACCAAAAGCAAATAAATGGCAACAACTAAAACAATCTAAGCTACTTCCTCCTTCGGGATGGAAAAGTGGCACTCAGATAACAGAGATGATGAGGTGGGAAAAGCTGACTGAAGTGGCAGAGATGATGAGGTGGGAAAAGCTGACTGAAGTTGCCATTGACACGATAGAATTTGGTGATCAGTGCAACCCACTGGAACAAAGCCTTCATGAGGTCAAGACCTTGTTTGTGCTCCATGGTGGGAATACAATAATACGCAAAAGAGTATTAGCATTTAATCAATATTTGTTCAGTATATGAACTAATGAAAAATTTAAAAAATGAAGGAGATGGGTTTATTGGAAGTTCCTAGATTAGGAGGTGAAATGAGTCATGATTCTCCAAACCTGTGCTGTCCAATATGGTAGTTGCTAGCCACGAGTGGCTATTGAAAGACCAGCCTGGGCAACTTGGCGAGACCTCATCTCTACAATAAATCACAAAAACTAGCCGGGCGTGGTGGCATGCATCTGTAGTTCCAGCCACTTGGAAGGCTGAGGCGGAAGGATCACTGGAGCCCGGCAGGTTGAGGCTGCGGTGGCTGGGAGCGTGCCACTGCACTGCAGCCTGGGTGACAAGAGTGAAACTCCAGCTCAAATAAATAAATAAATAAATAAATTTGAATTAAGCAAAGTTAATTTATGCCTTAAGCAGCCACATTTCTATTTTTTCCTCTTTTAATTTTAATTTTTAAACTGTGGGGTACAATTCAGGGTTAGGTATACAAATATTCATTGTGCAGGTACCCTTATTGATGAGGTGAAGCAGCCACGTTTCAAGGCACGCAATAGTTACAGGTGCTAGTGACTGTTCCATTGGATAGCACAGAAATAGAACATTTCCCTTATTACAGGAAGTTCCACTGGACAGCACTCCTCTAAACAGATACAAAGGTTGAAGGGGAAGAGCAGTGGTGAGCATGGCTGCCCTTTACTAGAGTTTCACACTTCCAAATACTTCCATACAAGTTGTGCTGGTGTTGCAGATTTGACATCTTTCAAGTCCAAACAACCTTCTTTTTAAAATAGCTCCCAACTATTTTCATTTTTTGTAGAGATGAAGTCTCGCTATGTTGCCCAGGCTGGTCTCGAACTCCTGGCCCCAGTGGTTTTCCTGCCTCAACCTCTCAAAGTGCTGGGATGACAGGCTGAGCCACCGAGCCTGGCCTACTTTAACAGTTTTAGAAAATTTTAAAGTTCAGGCTTTTTGTGTAATATTTAAGAAATTTCAGCCAAACCCACTGTCATTCAGATATTCTCTGATCTTTCTTTTAAAAGTTATTTAGCGTTAGCTCTTATATTTAGATATATGATCTATTCTCACCAAAGCTTGTATGTAGTGTGAGGGAAGGTTTAAGCTTCATTGTTTTCCTTATGGCTGTCCAATTGTTTCAACAAAATTTGTTGAAAAGATTATCTTCTCTCCACTGAATTGCCTAGTTACTTCGTTGAATGATGATTAGCAGCCTATGTGTAGCTGTATTTCTGAACTTTCTTGATTACTATAGCTTTATAATTAGTGTTATTTATTCATTCTCACTTATAAGTGGGAGCCAAATAATGTGTATACATGGATGTAGAGTGTGGAATGATAGACAACAGAGATTCAGAAGGGTGAGGGATGGAGTGGGAGGACAATGAGAGATTATTTAAGGGTATAGCATAGTGCACATTATCTAGGTGATGGATATCCTAATGGCTCCAACTTCACAACTAAACAATTATGCGTGTAGCAAAATTATACTTGTGTGCCACACATTTGTACAGAAAAATGATAGATTTTTAAATCGAAAATACTATTAGTATATTTACAGGGTAAAATGTGATGTTATGATATATGTATACATTGTAGCATGATTAATCGGGCTAATTAAAGTATTTCCCACTCACATACTTATCTTTTCTCTGTGATGAGAACATTTAAAATCTACTTTTTTTAGTAGTTTTGAAATATACAATGCATTGCTTTTAACTCTTTTCACTATGCTGTACAATAGATCTTTGGAACTCTTTTCTTCTGACTAAAACTTTGCACCTTTTACTAGTGTCTCCTCTTTCCTGATCCACCCTCACCCATCCCATCCCTCTGGTAACCACCATCTTACTCCCTATTTCTATGAGTTCAACTGTTTTTAAATTCCTCGTATGAGTGAGATCATACGGTATATGACTTTCTGTGCCTGGCTTATTTCACTTAGCATAATGTCCTGTAGATTCATTCATGTTGAAAATGACAAAATTTTCTTTTCTTAAAAGACTCTGTAGTATAATGTTGTGTATACATACTACATTTTCTTTATCCATTCATCCCTTGATGGGCACTTGGGTCATTTTCATATTTTGATGATTGTGAATAATGCTGTAATAAACATGAGACTACAAATATGTCTTCCATATATGGATTTCTATTCTTTTGTATACCCAGAAATGGAATTGCTGTATCATATAGGAATTCTATGTTTAGTGTTTTTAAGGAACCTCTACCTGTTTTTAAAATGACTGTAGCAATTTACTTTTTTAGCAACAGTGTACATTTTTTCCACATCCTCTCCAATACTTTTTTATATTTTGGTATTAGCCATTCTAGCAGGTGTGAAGTGATATCTCATTTTAACTAGTGATTGTAATGTTGAGTATTTTTTCATATGCCTGTTGGCCATTTATATGTCTTCTCTTGAAAAATGTCTGTTCAGGTCTTTCACCCATTTTTTAATAGTGTTATTTGGTTTCTTATTATTGGGTCATTTGAGTTACTAATGTATTTTGCATATTAGCCCCATATCAGATAATAATTTTCCAATATTTTCTCCTAATATGTGAGTTGTCATTCCACTGTGAATTGTTTCCTTTGCTGAGTAGAAGCTTTATGGTCTAATGCAATTTCATTTTTATATTTTTACTTTTGTGCCTGTGACTTTGTGGCCATATTCAAGAAATCACTGTCCAGACCAGTATCATGGAGTATTCTCCCTGCTTCTTTCTCCCAGTAGTTTTAGAATTCTAGATCTTGTGATTACATATTTAATTCATTTTGAGTTCATTCTTATATGTTGGCTGAGATAGGGTCCAATTTAATTCTCTTTCACGTAGATATCTAGTTTTCCCAACAGCATTTGTTGAAGAGTCTATTCCTTTCTCGTTGTGTGTTTTTGGAACCTTTGTTAGAAATCAATTTGGCCGTAAATTGACGTAATTAGTTTTGAAATTAAGTAGTACACATTGTCCAGCTTTCTTCTTCTTTCTTTTTTTTGATCTTTTTTTGTTTTTATTTTTAGTGGTTGTACTTTTTTTGGATTTCCACATGTTTTTTAGAATCAGTTTATCAGTGTATACACACACAAAAGAAAGCCTACTGGGATTTTGATTGCCATCACATCGAATCTGTAGATCACTTTGGGAAGACTTGGTGTCTTAATAATACTAATTTTTCCCATCTATAAACAAGGTATATTCACCACTTATTTAGCTTAGTTTTAAAAAAATCTCTTGAGGAGAACCTATTCAGTAAATGGTGCTGGGAAAACTGACTGAACACCTGCAGAAGATTGAAACAGGATCCCTACCTATCACAATACACAAAAATTAACACTAAATGGATCAAAGACCTAAACATAAAACCTCAAACTGTAAGAACCTTAGAAAATGCAGGAGACACTCTTATGGAAGTTGGAACTGGCAACTGATTCCTGATCAAAACCCAAAGCGCCCAGGCCATAGGAGATAAGATAGACAAGTGGGACCTCATTAAACTGACAAACTTCTGCAAAGCCAAAGAAA
>CAUYQG010157133.1:0-16237 GCA_963574415.1 Tarsius wallacei | reverse complement strand
AGTTGCAGTGGCTATGAGTATGCTAATGCGCGCCAGTCTGGGCGACAGAGTGAGACCCCAACTCAAAAAAAAAAAAAAAAAAAAAAGTTATCACCAAAAAAAAAGATACTGGGATTATTTGTAGCAAATAGTTCCATTATCCTTTGTGATGGTTCATCATCAGTTTTTCTGAGTGAAGCACAAGTTCTTTCTTCTTAGGACTCCACTGCTTTGCTACAACAGAAAATGACTCTTGCATTTTATTACAGAATGAAAATTCTTCTTTTCTTAAACATGTTTTTTTTTTTTGAATCGGAGTCTTACTCAGTCGCCCAGACTGGAGTGCAGTGGCCGCTCCCGGCCACCGCAGCCTCGACCTGCTGGGCTCCGGCGATCCTTCCACTCAGCCTTCCAAGTAGCTGGAACTACAGGCGCACGCTACCACACCCGGCTAATTTTTTTGATTTATTGTAGAGATGAGGTTTCGCCTGCCCAGGCGGGTCGCGAACTAAACATGTTTAATATGTTCATTTATGTTGTAAGACTTTATTATTAGAGTTTCAGAATTGTTAACATCCGAATAGACAGCGCCACTTAGAAGGCTGAGGAGAAGGGATCGCCTGAAGCCAGCAGGTCGCAGTTGCAGTGGCTATGAGTATGCTAATGCGCGCCAGTCTGGGCGACAGAGTGAGACCCCAACTCAAAAAAAAAAGTGCCTCAAACTTTCTTAAAAGGGCGCACAAGCCGAATGCAGTGGGTCACACCTATAATCCCAGCACTTTGGGAGGTGGAGGTGACAGGATTGCCTGAGCTCAGGAGTTTGAGACCAGCCTGAGCAACACGGCAAGACCTCATCTCCACAATAAATCAAAAAAGTCAGCCGGGTGTGGTGGCACATGCCTGTAGTTCCAACTACTTGGAAGACTGAAGTGGAAGGATCACCTGAACCCAGCAGGTCAAGGCTGCAGTAGCCATAAGCATGCCACTGTACTCTAGCCTGGGCGACAGAGTGAGACTCCAGCACAAAAATTAAAAAACAAATAAAAGGGTGCACAAAATTGACAAAGTTGGAGAATAATTCTACAGTCCCTGAACAAACATTATTTATTTATTTTTTTGAGTCAGAGTCTCACAGTGCAGTGGCAGGCTCACCACCACTGCAGCCTCTACCTGCTGGGCTCAGGTGACGCTTCCACCTCAGCCTTCCAAGTAGCTGGAACTACAGGTGCACGCTACCACGCCCGGCTAATTTTTTGATTTACTGTAGAGATGAGGTCTCACCAAGTTGCCCGGTGGGTCTTGAACCCATGGGCTCAGGCAACTCACTTGCCTCAACCTCCCAAAGTGTTGGGGTTACAAGCTGAGCCACCGAGTTTGGCCTCATCTTTTTTTGTTGTTAATTTTATTTTTTTTGAGTTGGGTCTCACTGTTGCCCAAGTTGGAGTGCAGTGGCACGCTCACAGCCACTGTGGCTTCGACCTACTGAGCTCAGGCAATCCCTCACCTCATCCTTCCAAGTAGCTGGAACTACAGGTGTGAGCCACCACACCTGGCTAATTTTTTTTTTTTTTTTGAGTTGGAGTCTCACTCTGTTGCCCAGACTGGAGTACAGTGGCCGCTCCTGGCCACCGCAGCCTCGACCTGCTGGGCTCCAGCGATCCTTCCGCCTCAGCCTTCCAAGTAGCTGGAACTACAGGCGTGCCCTACCACACCTGGCTAAGTTTTTGATTTATTCTAGAGATGAGGTCTCGCCAAGTTGCCCAGGCGGGTCTCGAACCCGCGGGCTCAGGCAAAAAAGTTAATCTTTAGATTATCCCATGAGAAAAATAGTTACCAACAACTCTATGTTTCAACTCACTTTAAAGATGGAGAAAAATGTACACAATAACTGCATAATTATGACCAATCTGTAATCTGACTTTGAAGAGGTTCAACAAGCCATAAGACCAGAAACAGCAATTTAAGACAAAAACTGGTTTAAAAAAATTTGAGGTATTTTAATCCATTTCTTAGTAAGAGCCATGTGGATTCCATTTAGCTTAAGTAGCATGTAACATGGCACATTACATTCTCACATTCATCTATTTGAAACACCTGGCCATTATTCTAACAAAATAAAGTAAAACAAAATGAATAAATTCTGAAATAGCATAGCTTCTATGACAGTGAAACATTCCAGTAGGGGTTATTCAAATACAAAAATCCAATGATCTGCTACAGATTTGATTACATATTCCTAGTATAACCAAAAAGACAAATTGTTATTTGCCCTTATATTCCTTTGGAGCAGGGTTTCTAAACTGAGCACTAGTGACATTCTGGGCTGGATGATTCTTTGTGGTGAGGCTGTCTTATGCAACACAAGAAAGATATTTAGTGAAACCCTTGTCCTCTATCAACTAGATGTCAGCAGTACCCATCCACATGTGACACCAAAAAGCCTCTCTAGACATTGCCAAATGACCTCTGAGGGATACATTCTCTGTTGAGAACTGTTTTTGAGTATATTACATGTCTTTTTTTTTTTTTGAGTTGGAGTCTCACCCTGTCAACCCAGATTGGAGTGCAGTGGCTGCTCCCAGCCACCGCAGCCTCGACCTGCTGGGCTCTGGCGATCCTTCTGCCTCAGCCCTCCGAGTAGCCGGAATTATAGGCATGTGTTACCATGCCTGGCTGATTTTTTGATTTATTGTAGAGATGAGGCCTCGCCAAGTTGCCCAGGTGGGTCTCGAACCTGCGGGCTCAGGCAATCCACTCACCTCAGCCTCCCAAAGTGCGGATTACAGGCTGAGCCACCGAGCCCGGCTATTACATGTCTTATCTTTTGACTCAACATTTAAATCAACTCTTAAGTATCCACTATTCACTAAAATTCGGAAGGAGGTACACAGATTAATAAAATTTTCTTTTCGGCCGGGCTTGGTGGCTCAGCCTGTAATCCCGCACCTTGGGAGGCTGAGGTGAGTGGATTGCCTGAGCCCGCGGGTTCGAGACCTGCCTGGGCAACTTGGCAAGACCTCATCTCTACAATAAATCAGAAAACTAGCCGGGAGTGGTAGTGCGCGCCTGTAGTTCCAGCTACTTGGAAGGCTGAGGCGGAAGGATCGCCGGAACCCAGCAGGTCGAGGCTGTGGTGGCCGGGAGCGGCCAATGCACTCCAGTCTGGGCGACAGAGTAAAACTCCAACTCAAAAAAAAAAAAAAAAAATTTTCTTTTCAATTAAAGAAGATTTAACTTAAGGCATCATACTGACATCTACTGGCTTGGTACTAAACTGTATATTTGACATACACTGCATTTTTTTAAAACCCTCAAAATTAAAAGCAATATAGGTGCTATTTCAGGAAAGTAGAAAAATTAACGGAAAACACTAACAGTAACATCAGGACAATTAATTTTATATAAAGCCTAATGTATACAATACTATTATAATAATACTAGTTCTCTATTGCTTTCTTAGTTTTGTGATTTACTGTATTTTGGAGGAATTGAACTTTTATTTATTTATTTATTTATTTATTTTATTTATTTTGAGTGGGAGTCTCACTCTGTCACCCAGACTAGAGCGCAGTGGCTGCTCCCAGCCACTGCAGCCTCGACCCACTGGACTCCGGTGATCTTTCCGCCTCAGCCTTCCAAGTAGCTGGAATTACAGGTGAGCGCTACCATGCCTGGCTAATTTTTTGATTTATTGTAGAGATGAGGTCTCGCCAAGTTGTCCAGGTGGGTCTTGAACCTGTGGCCTCAGGCAATCCACTCACCTCAGCCTCCCAAAGCGCGGGATTACAGGCTGAGTCACCGAGCCCAGCGGAATTGAACTTTTAATGAATGCTTTTAGAGATTGATCATTAGAGGGAATTTTTTTGGTGACAAAAAAAATCTGGTTCAAAAACCCCCAAAATTAAGCCGCACGCTATTTTATGATTTCGACTGAAATTTTAAGACTGTAAAAAAATTAAAACCCTAATAATGAAATGACAATTCTATAAATAAAATTAAAATTTCTGAGCATTTTAATAAAAGACATTTGGTAATTAAATACTGTCAATTAAACTGATGAACTTTATTGGGGTTAAAACTATAACAAAGTTCATCCTGAAACATTTTGCGAGGCAAAATTATTTCACTCAAGGAGTGTTTAATAATTTGAATTCTAGGAATTACAAGCAATTTTCAAAAGCAGAGACATTCATAAAACTTTATACATCATTTAAACTAACAGGTATTTATTTATACTACTAAAATCAAACATGCATCACCTCCAAACATTCTTGTATCATGATTTTTATATATTACATTATTAACACCACTTCTCATCACAACATGAATTTTATCATACACCTGCACCATTTTCCTTGGATTTCTGATCTTTGTCTTCATTCTTTACAATATCCTATAAAACAACAAACAAGGAAAAAAAAACATTTTATTAGATTCTCTCTTAAATGTTACTTAGACGTTAGTTTACAATGGTATCCAGTTGTTACAATTAAAAAAAATTTTTTTACTTATTCATTTATTAGAGACAAGGCCTTGCTCCGTTGCCCAGGCTGTAGTGCAGTGGCATGCTCACAGCCACCTCAGTCTCAACCTTTTGGGCTCAGGTGATCCTTCTGCCTCAGGCTTCCAAGTAGATGGAACTATAGGCGGGCACTACCATGCCCAGCATATTTTTTGATTTATTGCAGAGAAGAGGTCTCACCAAGTTGCCCAGGCTGGTCTCGAACCCTGGGGCTCAGGCAATCCTCTCACTTTAGCTTTCCAAAGTGCTGGGATTACAGGATGAGTCACCGCGCCCAGCCAATAGTTAATTTTAATTAGAGTTTGGCCTAGTTCTGCCCAACAGTAAATGGGATTATAAAAGAAGTGAATGGCTTTATCTTTCTTCAAGTTCAAACTCAGTCATTGGTTTAATTTTGCTACAAGAAATCTATACTTAAGGCTGGGCTCGGTGGCTCAGCCTATAATCAATCCCGGCACTTTGGAGATCACGTCTCTACAAATAAATCAAAAAAATTAGCTGGGCATGGTGGCGTGAGCCTGTAGTTCTGGCTACTTGGCAGGTTGAGGCGGAAGGATCGCTGGAGCCCAGCAGGTTGACCCTGGGGTGGCCGTGAGTGTGCCACTGCACTCCAGTCTGCGCAACAGAATGAGACTCAAAAAAAAAAAAAAAAAAAAGGGCTACACTTAAATTATGATGACATTAAAAGTTTTACGAAAATATAATCTTTTGGGAGTCACTTCTGACTAGTCTTTGGAAGGACAGAATGCTACAATTATTTGCTTCTAGAAAATTCACTAAGAGCTCTAATAACATTTACATACATTAAAATAGCAGAAATAGATTAAAAAATTAAGGTAAACCATACAAATATTGAAAGTATAATATTTCTAACCTTCTTGAGAACAGTGTGAATTTCATCCATTACTGTAGATAAGTTTCTGATTGTCTTATTCAGTTGGTTTTCAAATTGCAAGTTCATGTTTTCTGAAATCTTCAAGTTTTCTTGTAACTGACTAAGGTCCTTTTTAACTTCTTTGAGTTCACCAGAGAGACTTTTGTTGGAATTCTCCAAATTTAATATGGTTTTCTCATCTTCATCTGTTACCAAAAATAAAAAAATCAAAATTTTACCATTTTACCCACTAAAACTTCTAATTTAACTTTGGGTTAAAAATATTTAGTTTATAAAAATAAGAAGCTGATACAATTCTATAAATGGTCATATATGTTAATTTCTTTAGTTTATAAAGCACACTGTAATATTCACTTTATTTAAATTTAGTTTTAATTTGTATTATTTCCAAACCTAGGTTCCAATTTTAGATGATTCTATAGACCAAACTAAGTAGAAACTGTAAAAACCTAAGTGGAACTTGAAGACTTAAAGAATGCAACAGAAGCCAGGCTCGGTGGCTCAGCCTGTAATCCCACGCCTTTGGGAGGCTGAGGTGAGTGGATTGCCTGAGTCCGCGGGTTGGAGACCCGCCTGGGCAAGCGAGACCTCATCTCCACAATAAATCAAAAATCAGCCGGGCGCGGTAGTGCACGCCTTTAGTTCCAGCTACTTGGAAGGCTGAGGCAGAAGGATCGCCGGAGCCGAGCAGGTCGAGGCTGCGGTGGCCAGGAGGAGCGGCCACTACACTCCAGTCTGGGCGACAGAGTGAGACTCCAACTCACAAAAAAAAAGAAAGAATGCAGCAGAATAACAAATGAACCTGAAAATGCAAATAATGCTCTAAGATTCCTATAAAGCTAAGCAATTTTTATAACCAAAACCTGAAATAATAAAAGTAAAGCTATATATATGCCTTGATTAAATTATGCATGGGTATATAACTATGTACATATATATCCATACATATATTCCAGCAGGTACCTAAAGCACTAACATATCCAATGCTGTCCCTTACCTGTTTTTTCTTCTAGTAACTGCAGTTTCTGTTCTACCTCAGCTCTTACTTTTTCACTCTTTTCCAATTTTTGCAAGAGGCTTCCTACATCTACCATTGCACCATTGTACACAATGAGGCCAACATTTTCTTCCACATCCTTTGATTCCTGCTTTACTGTTGGTGTTGGAAGTAATAACCTGTTTCCTATAATACAACATAAAAGATACCACATTTTCATAAGTTATTTTTCTTTAATAATATATTTGTAAAAATGTAAGATCTTAAAATAATACATTTAGGGCCAGGCACGGTGGCTCACACTTGCAGTCTCAGCCCTTTGGGAGGCTGAGGTGGGCGAATTGCTTAAGCCCAGGAGTTCAAGAACAGCCTAGGCAACATAGCAAACCTTGTCTCTGTAAAAAAAAAAAAAAAAAAAAAATTTAGGCCTGGCGCAGTGACTCACTCCTATAATCCCAGCATTTTGGGAGGCCAGGTGAGAAGATTGCCTGAGCCCTTAGGTTCAAGACCAGCCTGGGCAGCTTGTAAGACTTCATCTCTACAATCAATAGATCAAAAAATTAGCCAGGTGTGGTGGTGCATGCCTATAGTTCTAGTTACTTGGAAGGCTGAGGTGGAAGGATCATCTGAACCCAGCAGGTTGAGGCTGTGAGTGTCACTGCACTCCAGCCTGGGTAACACAGTGAGACTTCAACACAAAAAAAATAAAAAAAATAAAAAGTAGCTGGGCTTGATGGTGTGTGCCTATAGTCCCAGCTACTTGGGATGCTGAGGCAGAAGGACTGCCTGAGCCCAGGAGGTTGAGGTTGCTGTGAGCCGTAATCACTGTGACATGCCCTTGAACTCCAGCCTTGACAACAGAGTGAGACCTTGACTCAAAAAAAAGAAATAATATATTCAGACCTAACATATCTTCCTGCAATGACTCAGACTCTTCATAGTTTTCTTCATCTTTTGAAGTATCTGTTAATTTCCGGTAAAAGCAGGATTCACGGAGCACTACTTTATTAAGAAGCTTCTTTACCTGTTAAGCAAGCAGGTAAACAAATTAAAAAGATGAAAATATTTTTTATTTTCCTAAAACAACCATGTACTAATTTTCACTTATGATGAACATCCATGGGAAACTATTTTCTCAAGTATCCACTCCTACTATATTAGAGCACTTATGTCTTTAAGTGTCTTCTCCAAAAATTTAAGGTCCAAGTTACATTTGAGAAAAAAAATTCATTGTTAAAAAGTATAGCCGGGCTCGGTGGCTCAGTCTGTAATCCTGTGCTTTGGGAGGCTGAGGTGAGTGAATTGCCTGAGCCCGCAGGTTCGAGACCCACCTGGGCAATTTGGCAAGACCCCCATCTCTACAATAAATCAAAAAAATTAGCCGGGCGTGGTAGCGCGTGCCTGTAGTTCCAGGTACTTGGAAGGCTGTGGCGTAAGGATCGCCGGAACCCAGCAGGTCGAGGCTGGGGTGGCCGGGTGCGGCCACTGCACTCCAGTGTGGGTGACTGAGTGAGACCCCAACTCAAAAAAAAAAAAAAAAACTATAACACTGGCCAGGCTCAGTGGCTCAGCCTGTAACCCCAGCACTTTGGGAGGCTGCGGTGAGTAGAATGCCTGAGCCCGAGGGTTCAAGACTAGCCCAGTCAACTTGGTGAGACCTCATCTCTACAATAAATCAAAAAAATTAGCCAGGTGCGGTAGCGTGTGCCTGTAGCACAACAGCAGGCTGAGGTGAGAGGACTGCCTGAGCCAATGGGTTGAAGATCAGCCTGGGCAACTTGGTGAGACCTCATCTTTACAATAAATCAAAAAATTAGCCGGGCGTAGTGGCGCATGCCTGTAACTCCAGCTACTTGGAAAGCTGAGGTGGAAGGATCGCCTGAGCCCAGGAGGTTGAGGCTGCAGTGGCTGTGAGCATGCTACTGCACGTTAGCCTGGGCAACAGAGTGAGACTCCAACTCAAAAATAGTGTAACACTGATGAAAAATTTGTATACAAGGATATTTTATTTCAGCACAGTTAGTAATTTCAAAAAACAGAAACCACCAGCAATAGAGACTGGTTAAGTCAATTATGGTCTATCTATATAATGAGTACTAAGAACTATAAAAGAATGAAGTGGATGGATGTCTATTTATTTTCATGGTAGAATGTCCACAGTATGCTGTTGAATGAAAAAAAATGCCAATCAATATATACTGAAAGATTTCATATCTACAAAAATGGAACTATCATATATGTATCTGAGTGCTTTTAAAAAAGGATCTAGAAGGTTATATATTACCCCTAAGGAGAGCCAGAGGAAGAGAAAGAAGGAACTTTTTAAAAAACATTTTTTACTTTATAGATTTCAGAATTGTCTGCCTGTTTTACAATTAACCTGCATTATATTGCTTTTATACATCAAAAACTCAAATTAGATTAAAAAGAAAGATAAGCATCTATTTGTGGATTTAACTACATTATTCTACTACCTATTCTTTTGAACAGGTAAATTTTTGAAATGTTATTAAAAAATACTTTCATTTGAAATATTCACAAGAGAGATTACCTGAGCTCGAGAAAGATGTAGTCCAAGAGTATAAAGTATTTCTTCCAAATCCTTTTCAAGAAGGTAACCGCAATGACTTTGATCAAAATAAACAAAAGCCATTAACAGATCCCTATTAATTGTGATCATTTGAGTCTTTTCTTTTTCCTAAAGAAAACACAGAAGTAGAACACAGTATGTAATTTTTTTAGCTTGAAAAGTGAGAAATGGATACTGCGTGCCTATAAAAGCAATAATCTGAAAAGACCTTGGTTTCACCCTAGCTAAAATGAGTTGATTTGGTACATGAATACAAGAAAAAAGAATCAGACACACTAGTTATCTGACATAGCCACAAATACCCAAAAACAACTGACTGAATTTTACTTGGTGGTAACATATAGACATACAAGGACTAAAAAACTTTATGACTGTGATATGTTTAATAGTAAGTTTAGATTATGTAAGATATGGAAATCATCATTATAAAGAATACAGTATTGAGGTTGGGTATGGTGGCTCATGCCTGTAACTGCAGCACTTTCAGAGGCTGAAGCAAGAGAACTGCCTGAGCCCACGGGTTCGAGACTAGCCTGGGCAACTTGGTAAGACCTCATCTCTACAATAAATCAAAAAATTAGTTAGTGTGGTGGCACATGCCTGTAGTTCCAGCTACTTGGAAGGCTGAGGCGGAAGGATCGCCTGAGCCCAGCACGTCAAGTGAGTGTGCCACTGTACTGCATGCAGCCTGGGCAACAGAGTGAGACTCCAAAAAAAAAAAAAAGAATACAGTATTCAATAAATACCTTATCTTTAGATGGCCTCTCCTTGCAGTATCTGCTGATATCTCTTTTGTCATCTCTTTTGTTCATTTCTTCCTCATCCCTGTCTGTAAAATAAATGTAATAGCAGCAAAAAAAAAAAAAAAAAAAAATTCATTAATACAGATATTTTAAAGTTAGACATGGCTGGCATATGCCTATAGTCCCAGCTACTCCAAAGGCTAAGGCAGGAGGATCACTTGAGACCAGGAGTTTTAGGCTACAGTGTGTTTAATCAGGCCTGAGAGCCAGGCTCAGTGGCTCAGCCTGTAATCCCTCGCTTGGGGAGGCTGAGGTGAGTGGATTGCCTGAGCCCACGGGTTTGAGACCCGCCTGGGCAACTTGGCAATACCTCATCTCTAAAATAAATGAAAAATTAGCCGGGTGTGGTAGTGCATGCCTGTAGTTCCAGCTACTTGGAAGGCTGAGGTGGAAGGATCGCCGGAGCCTAGCAGGTCAAGGCTGCGGTGGCCAGGAGCAGCCACTGCACTCCAGTCTGGGCAACAGAGTGAGACTCCAACTCAAAAAAAAAAAAAAAAAAAAAATCAGGCCTGCGAATAGCCGTTGTACTCCAGCTTGGGCAACACAGTGCAACATCTCTAACATATAAACAGACACCCAGACATTTTCAACTACTGTAGAGACTGAAATTATATTATTATATTAAATTATATTATATGTAACTCTTCTATTATATAGAACAGTTTTCAAATGACAAAATATGAAAGAAACATTACATAAACAAAAATAGTTTACAAAGAATAAGGAAGAAGTGAGGTGCAGAGTGGCTCATGTCTGTAATCCCAGCACTTTGGGAGGTAAAGGCAGGATTGCTTAAGCACAGAGGTTTGAGACCAGTCTAGGCAACATAGCGAGATCCCGTCTCTAAAATTAAAATAAGACAAAATAAAAAAATTAGCTGGGCATGGTGGCACATGCCTGTAGTCCCAGCTACTCAGGAGCCCCAGTGAGCTGGTCTCTTAAGTTCTCTTAGACTTCAGCTGTCATCCTAAGGACGAGCACTATCACCAGCTCGTTACAGAACCAATATTAAAAAGTTCACAATGATCATTTGTATACCTAACTCTGAATTGTACCACAGTACTTTAAAATAAAATCCAATAAAGAGAAAGACCAGCATAACAAACAAACAGAGGGGTTGCAAGATGAAGTATCTACCTGGAAATATAATAGAGGGGCTAAGTGAGGTCATCATTTTCTATTTTCAGGGATCATAAGATCTCTGGGAAAAGAGATGGAAGGAGAACCAATTCTTCAGAGAATTACTAGGGTCACATAATGAGTAAGTAGAATTAGAGAGCCACTGACATTAGTTAGGAAACAGTTATACAGATTTTGGCCAGTGAGCAACAAAGTAGTAATAGTATCACAAGGTTGCTATTAATTGAATCACAGGTACTACACTGCAGGAACCACGCTAGGCTCTTACAGAATGATTCCTAATCATTACAGCAACTCCCATAAAGTAGGCATCATTATTATTCCCGTTCCACAGAGGACACTGAGGCTACCAAGTTAAATAGCTTGTCCTGGTTGCAAAGCCAGCAAGTGGCAAGGTCAGGAGAGGGCCTGAAATCTGCCAGGCTCTGAAGTCAGTGTTTTCCAAATCCCTGCTTCCCCATGTTACAAATTTCACAGAGAGGTTAGGTGAGAATGACTTGGGAGTTTACAAGGTCCCAGTGAGGCTTAAAGAACAGAGGTTCTTGTTTGAGCAGGGTATTTATAAGTTTTATAGGACAATTATTGGATCCTGCTCCCAGCATTTCCAGGGAATGGAAAAGGAGAAAAGGATATGGTGGGAGATGATTGTGACTGGGGGGTTTCTTTGAGGGAGGGAACTGGCAGAAGGAGTGGGTCCTAGGTAGGAATCCGGTAGTTGAAGTGAACTGGGGCCTGTTGTCACAGACCATGTCAAGAAGCCAGGCCAGGATGTGTTCTCAGTTTCTCCGCACCTGGCACTTTGTAGCCTGCGCTACCCCAGCAGACAGGTTCCCTTGGGAGCCCATGGCTGCCTGCTGCTTGTTCTGGAATTCCTGCTCTCACTCTCTGCAGTACTACTGTTCCACCTCCATCTGTGCCTCCTTTGCCTGTTTCAGTTGCCAGTCCCTCTTCTTTCTGGCATCTGCCACCTTCTCAGCCGCCTACTTCTCAGCTTACAGAAGCTGCTGAATATCCTGGGACTGACTGGCCATTTCTGTTGTTATGGCTGGTGCTGTTTCAAATGCTACCCAAGGTCCTAAAAATCAGTATCTTAGAATGTGACCTTATTTGGAAATAGGGCCTATGAAGAGGTAATTAAGATAAAACGAGGCCATAAACATAGGTTCTAATCCAATGACTGGCCTCATTTTAAGAGGAAATCAGGACAGAGACACTCAGAGAAAGAAAATGATGAAAAGATTTAAGGAGAAGATGGCCATCTATAAGCCAAGAAGAGGCCCTAATCAGATCCTTCTATTACAGCTTTCAGAAGGAACCAATCCTGCTGAATCCTTGAATCCAGACTTTATCTTCCTAAACCGTTAGACAATAAATTTCTGGTTGCTTAAGCCACCCAGTCTATGATACTTTATATAGCAGCTCCGGTAAACTAATACCATATCCATTCATGAATCATGTGCAAACATGAAGGGCTTTTTAGAACTATTTCATGATCTGTTGACAATTTTAAAAGAGCAAATTTTGATTCTAGAGGCCCCTTGGCTCTCTCAAGTGGATCTATATCAGAAAGCACACAGTAACAAAAGATTTGCTTATAACATAAATTATGAGAAATAATGAGTTAGTTTTTGAAGAATTAAAGAGAAATATAAGCCATGCAAAATTAAATAAAACTTGAGACTCTCTAAGAATTATCTCATGTAGAATAACATTTTACAGTAGATCCAGAGCATTAGTCCTTGAGATTCTAAAAATATTTTATATTTATAAATCTTCATACTACATTTCCTTCCTGGACATATGCAATACACTTTAGCACTAAGAAATTCTACGGTAAGCTGGGCTCGGTGGCTCAGCCTGTAATCCCGCGCCTTGGGAGGCTGAGGTGAGTGGATTGCCTGAGCCCGCGGGTTCGAGACCCGCCTGGGAAGGCGAAACCTCATCTCTACAATAAATTTAAAAAAATTAGCCGGGCATGGTAGCGCACGCCTGTAGTTCCGGCTACTCGGGAGGCTGAGGCGGAAGGATCGCCGGAGCCCAGCAGGTCGAGGCTGTGGTGGCCGGAAGCGGCCACTGCACTCCAGTCTGGGCGACGGAGTGAGACACCAACTCAAAAAAAAAAAAAAAAAAAATAAATTATACGGTAAAATATGCTAACCTTTGCTAAACACAAGTTTTTTGCAAACTTATTTGTCCCCAGTATATTTTATTAAGCTTGATACCTGTAAACACCTTAGGACACTCTGGGAAAGATTGCTTTAGGTGAGAAGCTGTGTTTGAAAAGTAACAATAAACTTTAAACTTTATATTAAAAAGAATACACATACTAGCACATGCATGAACCTTGATCACACCAGGCCAAGTAAAAGAAGCCACTTGCGAGAGACCATGTGTTGTATTATTGCATTTACGTGAAATGTCCACAATTTCTACAGAGATAAAAAGCAGAACTGAAGAAGTTGAGGGAACATGGGGAGTGACTACTAAAAAGATTGTTTTTGGTTCTAGATGGCTTTGGGCTGATGAAAATGTTCAAAAATTAAATGTGGTGATGGTTGTGCAACTCTGAACACAAAAATATAAAAATAATTAGCCAGGTGTGGTGGCACACACCTGTAGCTCCAGCAGAGGATCACCTGAACCTAGCGGGTTAAGGCTGTGGTGGCCATGATCATGCCATTGCACTCCTAGGCAACAGAGTGAGACTCTGACTAAAAAACAAACAAATAGAAACAAAAACCACTAAGCTGTATACAGACATACCTTGGAGTTACTGTAGGCTCAATTACAGACCAGCACAACAAATCAAATATCGTAACAGAGTAAGTCAAAGTCTTGTTTCCCAGTGCATATAAAAGTTACGTTGACCATTGCCTTCCTAGACTCTGATGTGGCCATGTGCTCTTTGAGCTAGGGCTGCCGCCATGTTTCCTGACTTTGCCCCCCTTCCCTACCTTGGAGAGGTAAATCTCCTCTCTCTCTCTCTAATTCACTATTTAGATTATATTTTCCAATCTAAAATAAAAATTATGTGTACACTATACTATAGGTTATTAAGCATACAATAGCATTGTCTAAAAAAAAGTATATACCTTAATTTAAAAATACTTTATTGCCAAAAATGCTAATAATCACCTCAACCTTCAATAAATTGTGATCTTTTTGGTGAAAAAGGATCTTGCCTCAGTGTTGCTGGCTGCTGATTGGGATGGCTGTGGCAATTTCTTAAAATTATTTTACCCAAAGTAGAACTTTGAAGTCAATCTTCTTAAAGCTCCTTCTTTATTAATTAAGTTTAAATATTATGGAATATTCTATATCCTTTGTTGTCACTTTAACAATGTTCACAGCAACATGGCATCTTAAACAGTAGTAGACTCCATTTCAGTAAACCACTTTCTTTGCTCATCCATAGGCAGCAACTACTCATCCCTTCAAGTTTTATCATGAGATTACAGCAACTCAGACACATCTTCAGGCTCCACTTTTTTTTCTTTTTTTTCTTTTTTGAGTCTCACTGTGTCACCCAGGATGGGGTGCAGTGGCATGCTCTTGGCCACCACAGTCTCGACCTGCTGGACTAAGGTTATCCTTCCACCTCAGCTTTCCAAGTAGCTAGAACCAGGCATGCACCACCATGCCCAGCTGGTTTTTAAATTTAATTTATTGTAGAGAGGAGGTCTCACCCTGTTGCTTAGGCTAGTCTCAAATGCCTGAGCTCAGGCAATCTTCTCATCTCCACCTTCCAAAGTGTTGGGATTACAGGCGTGAGCTACTGAGCCCCGCCAGGACTTCACTTCTAATTCTAGTTTTCTTGCTATTGCCACCAGATCTGCTGTTACTTCTACAGAAGGCATTTCCCTCAAAGCCATTCATAATGGTTAAAACCAACTTCATTCAAACTCCTGTTAATGTTATGTTGACCATCTCTCATGAATCACCAGTTCCTAATGGCAACTAGAAAAATTAATGCTTTCCAAAAGGATTTCAACTTACTTTGCCCAGATCCATCAAAGAAAATACTATCTATGGGAGCCTTATAGAATGTAAAGTGGATTGCGTAAACCTGTGGGTTTGAGACCTACTTGGGCAACTTTGTGAGACCTCATCTCTACCAGAAATCAAAAATTAGCAGGGCGTGGTAGCGCGCGTCTGTAGTTCTAGCTACTGGGAAGGCTGAGGCAGAAGGATTATTGGAGCCCAGTAGGTCGAGGCTGCAGTGGCTGGGAGCGTGCCACTGCACTGCATCACTGCAGTCTGGGCGACAGAGTGAGACTCCAACTCAAAAAAAAAAAAAGCAACAAAAAAAAGACACACACTAAAGCAGCAAATTATCCAGAAGATCTAAGATAATTGATGAAAAATGGTCACGCTAAACAACAGGTTTTCAGTGTAGACAAAAACGGCCTTCTATTGGAAGAACATTCCATCTAGGACTTTTATAGCTAAAGAGAAGTTAGTGTCTGGCATCAAAGTATCAAAGAATAGGTTGACTATCTTTAGGGGCTAATGCAGCGTTTGACTTTCAATTGAAACAGGTGTGCTACCATCAGGCTTTGTTGTTCCATCTGTTTACGGTTATAACGTGGTTTACTGAATTTACTTTATTGCTTAATTATTATTATCATTATTATTATTATTATTTTTTGAGTTGGAGTCTCACTCTGTCACCCAGACTGGAGTGCAGTGGTTGCTCCTGGCCACTGCAGAATCGACCTCCTGGGCTCCGGCAATCCTTCCGCCTCAGCCTTCCAAGTAGCTGAAACTACAGGCGCGTGCTACCACGCCCAGCTAATTTTTGATTTATTGTAGAGATGAGGTCTCACCAAGTTGCCCAGGCGAGTCACGAAGCTGCGGGCTCAGGCAATCCACTCACCTCGGCCTTCCCAAGGCGCGGGATTACAGGCTGAGCCACCGAGCCCGGCCTTAATTATTTTTTATACAGAACGTGTTTTGCTTTGTTACCCAGGCTCCAAACTCCTGGCCTCAAGTAGTACCCCCAACTCAGCCTCCCAGAGTGCTAGGATTACAGGCATGAGCCACCACACCTGGACTGATTTTTTTTTTTGAGTCTCACTCTGTCACTCATGCTGGAGTGCAGTGGCCGCTACCGGCCACCGCAGCCTCGACCTACTGGGCTCCGGCAATCCGTCTGCCTCAGCCTTCCAAATAGCTGGAACTACAGGCACGTGCTACCACGCCCAGCTAATTTTTTGATTTATTGTAGAGATGAGGTCTCGCTTGCCCAGGCGGGTCTCGAACCTGCGGGCTCAGGCAATCCACTCACCTCAGCCTCCCAAGGCGCGGGATT
>CAUYQG010157132.1:0-23928 GCA_963574415.1 Tarsius wallacei | reverse complement strand
GTTCTGAGGGCTCTTCATTGTTTGTGTTCCGGAGTCTGTTTTCTCAGTGTCTGACTTCCCAGGGGTCTGTGTGAGACTTATATTCTTCTTTTGGTTTTTCTTCATTTGTGCGGTGTTTGACTCCCTACTGTTTCCTTCCCTCCACGTCACTGTCTTCTTTAATTCTGCTATTCAGAAGTAGAGGGGTTGCTGGGGTTGCACTCTAGATTGGGGGTGGCCCTTTTTGCAGTTTTGAGGTTTACTTAAGGGGGGAGCTGTGATTCCGAATCTACCTGCAGGTCCTGGTATCTGTTGAAAGGTGTATGGATAATCTGAAACCCACTTTGCACTGTCTTGGAGTCTGTTCGTGCAGTGGGGTTGTAGGTTTACTCCCTGAAATAAAATGTGGTTAACAGAGGGAGGAGAATGGAGCAGATAGTGGGGGGAATAGGAGGGTGGGGAGAGGGAAGAGTAAGAGGGGAAACAGATGAATGTACCAACAGTTGGAGAGAGAGGTCTAAACTGAAACAGATAAAGAAAATAGACCACAGCTACAGACTACCCAACTCCCATACAATAAAAAACTAAAACATAGAATGATGCTAATATAGAAGCTGACCAACCGCCTTATTGCTGTGCTGTTCGTCTATGCAACGATGTGGTTTACAGAGAGGAGAGAATAGAAGAAAAGGAAGAACAAAATGGAAAAAAGAGAAAAAAGAGAAAGAAAAAAACAAGAAAAAGAAAAAACAAATAAGTAAACAAAACAAACAGACAAAAAAAAAACCCAGTAGGAATAGAATCAAGTCAATAAACTAACAGAGCCAATCAAGCACACTCTGAGACTTTTCGTTTAAGTCCAATGTCCTTTCAGCTCTGATTTTTAGCTGTCTTCTGAGGCTGGTGAGTTTGTTTACAATTACAGCCCGTTGCCCCTGGCCTGCCATGAAGGGCAGTTCGGGTCTGCAGGGAGTTCACTAGTCAAATCTGGCCTGTGTTTTTTTGTTGTTGTTGCCCGATTCAGTGTTGTTACCTTGAGTCGCCAGCAGGTGGTGCTATCTCACTGCTCCAGAATGTCGCCCTTTATGGTCTTTTCTCTCAGCTTCTCCGAGCCCAATGAGAGTTGGCCCGCAGAACCAAAGAAAAACTGGAGATAGTATCCTGCCTCAAGCCCACAGCCTGGCTGGATGTCACGGTGGCAGTGGAATCATTAACGCTCTCAGCAGATCCCGCCTGGAGAAGCTTCAGAGTCTGAAGTTGTGGCTCACCTCAGGCACTGAAGGGGCGATCTGCAATGGCTGCTACTGAAGCCGCAGCTGTGGAGATAGCTGATCTGTCCGCAGCTTCAGGCTGTCCAAACTGGCGTGATGTCTCAGCAGTCGTGAAGGCTGAGTTCCGTGTGAACAGCGGGCTGCCAATGATGGGATCCACAGCCCCCGGAAAGACAGCCAGAGGCCCTCCATGTTTTCCCCTGTGGAGTGTCTCACAGACCAGGCTGTCCTGCTCCCATCTTCTCTAAAAATTTTTTTATAGAGCAGGGGTTTCTTACACCTGGCCTCTAATTCCTGGCACTAAGATGACAGGCACGAGCTTCTACAACCATTTTATGAAAATATTCTGAAATCCAAAAATATTACATATCTGAAACACATCTGGTCCCAAGCATTTCAGATAGGAGATAATCAATATCACTATATACCTATTAAAATAGCCCAAATCTAAAACACTGACACCAAATGCTGATAAGGATGTGGGAAAACATGAACTCTCATTCATTGCTGGTGAGAAGGCAAGATGGTACAACCATTTTGGACAATAGTTTGACAATTAAAAAGAAAAAATTTAACATGCTCTTAACCTACAATTCGGCAATAATGCTTCTTGGTATTTACCAAGACAGATGGGAAATTCATTTTCGTCTACACAAAAACTTGTACATGGATGTTTATAGCAACTTTATTTGTAATTTGCCAAAACTTGAAAGCAACCAAGATGTCCTTCAATAGGTGAATGGTTAAATAAACTGTGTTACATCAAGACAATGGAATATTATTCAACACTAAAAACAAATTAGCTATTAAATCATGAAAAGACATGGAGGAATCTTAAAAACATATTACTAGGTGAAATGCCCATGTGAAAAATCTACATACTTTATATTTTCCACACTATGACAGTTTGCAAAAGACAAAACTATCTTTTTACCATTACCAGTAAAAAGTAAAAAGATCAGTTGTTTTCATGGGTTATGGAGTAGGTAGAATTAAGAAATGTAACACAGAGGATGTTTAGGGCAGTGAAACTATTTTGTATGGTATTATCATGTTGGATACATGTCACTGTGTATTTGTCCACACTGACAGAATGTGTAAGCCTAGAGTAAACTATGGAATTTGAGTGACTCTGATGTGTCAATGTATGTTTACCAATTGTAACCAGTGTGTCACCCAGGTGAAGGATTTGACCGTGGGGGAGATTGCACATGTGTGGGGGCAGGGGACATAATTATAGGAATCTCATACTTTCTGCTCAGTTTTACTGTGAACTTAAAGCTATTCTAAAAGAAAAAAAAACATCAAATGTATACTAAACTAAACTTAATCATTCTTTCTTTTATAAGAATGTTGACTATGTAACATTATAACTTTCTAAAGGAGATATTTTATTATTAATTCTGTGTTCTGCCTTAGTAGCTTGCTTACAAGATAGAGTGGAATATTTACCTTAAAGTTTAAAAGTAAGCAAAAATAACTCTCAACCACATTCTCCTTATTTTAAATAGTTTAAACACTTCCTTCAACATAAACAACCTACTATTAGATAATACTAACACTAATATAAAACTTATGCTATGACAACCAAAGTTAATGTGACATTCCTTTTGTTTATTTATTTAGTCAATTTATTAAACACCTGATGGACCTAAGCAATGCTACTGCATTTTTGTTTAATGAACAAGGCATTATGTAAAATCCTTAACTGCTAAATAAGTATTTAAGATAAGTATTTAGGCTATAGATAATGCTTGTAGGCATGTGCAGTCATAGAGAAAACCCATCAGCTTCTGTTTTTCATTTTTTTGAGTTGGAGTCTTACTCCATCACCCAGGCTAGAGTGCAGTGGCACACTCACGGCCACCCCAGAGTCGGCCTGCTGGGCTCAGGCTATCCTTCTGCTTCAGCCTTCCAAGGAGTTGGAACTACAGGTCTGCACTACCATGCCTGGTTAATTTTTTATTATTATTTATTGTGAAGATGAGGTCTCGCCAAGCTGCCCAGGCTGTTCTTGAACCTGTGGGCTCAGGCAGTCCCCTCACCTTGGCCTCCCAAAGTGCTGAGCTTCTGTTTTTAAAAAGAGTAAACCCAAGACTTTTAGGGACTTCTTTAAAAAGCAAATACATCACTCGCTCATCCTAAATTTTATTTATGCCTTGGTTATATTAAATAGTACAGTTTATTTTTTAAAATTTATTTTTTTTTTGAGTTGGAGTCTCACTCTGTCTCCCAGACTGGAGTGCAGTGGCCTCTCCTGGCCACTGCAGCCTCGACCCACTGGACTCTGGTGATTCTTCTACCTCAGCCTTCCGAGTAGCCAGAATTACAGGCATGTGCTGCCATGCCCGGCTGATTTTTTGATTTATTGTAGAGATGAGGTCTTGCCAAGTTGCCCAGGCAGGTCTTGAACCCTCGGGCTCAGGCAATCCACTCACCTCAGCCTCCCAAAGCGTGGGATTACAGGCTGAGCCACTGAGCCTGGCTAGTACAGTTTATTTTTAATTAGAAGAAACTATTAATCACATAATAACAAATATTACATTTCCACCAGCAGCAACATTTTGGGGTCAAATCACAAAAATGTAGCAATGAAATGTGTTAAGGAATAACTTCCTAATAAGTATATTCCAGTCACACTATGATGTGCTACCATTAATCCAAAGTTTAGTTTTACAACAAAATTGTTTTTAAATCTCTTTCTCTCTTTTACTTGCAAGCATACACGCTCATGCATGCACACACCCAAGATTTCTCATGCCATGTTGTTCCTATGAATGCAGCTCAGGTTGTCTTTTTTTTTTTTTTTGTCTACTTAAAAGTTTTCAGGGAAAAAGTCAGTTATCATTTTACAAATCAATAATCAAAAGCGGCCCCTTGCTTTCATGAAAGATCTCTCAGGACCATTCTATATTTGAAGTGCAGCCTTCAGTGAACTCCTTCGTGGTAACTAATAGATACAGGTGAAATTGAGTTTATCTTATCAGCAGCAGGACATTTTTTAGGTTAGCAAAACCTAACCATTTTTTGGTTAACAAACAATTGTTAAATTTATCCTCAATAGGCATGGAGTTGAATGTTGTTAAAACAATGAAAAGTTTGGTTGGACCTCTTTAATTTTACAGATTGCTTTGTAGTACAACACATCTATGAGATAAAAAAAAAGATTAAATTAGAAATCTGTTCCTCCCAATGTTGCATTACAGATTAAACAATAATAAAGCACAATTTTTCTATGTGTGTGGTTTCAAAATTATTCAGTGCAAACATCCTGTAATTTTTCCTGTTTAATTTTGGAGATTGAGCTTGTATCTTTGTCAATGCCAAATTATTGTATATATTATGAAAAGCAGCACAGATACTCTTCATTCCTGTTCAACACAAAATTTCTTTTTTTAAAAAAAGTGAAGGCAATGTACTTGAATCTGAGCCAACCAAATCTTCTCTGGCAAGAGACAAATGACTGCTTTAACATTCTTGGAAAGGAGTTAGTTGTAAGTTTTTCTCCTTGATCATCTGAGAAGAGTTAGCAGGATTTATTAGTCTCTAACATTGCAATCTCAGTCTCTCATAAACCACTGAAAATGACCACTTAAGGATAGTATAGCTGACCCAGGCATATCAACCAATTCCATTAGATGGGTGTAGAGAAACTCTGTGTCCTCTCTTTGCCTCCAGCAGTGGTGCACATACACTCTCCTGTCAGGAATCTTCAGTGACGTAAATACCTATGACACAGCAGCAAGTAAGTATATTGTCAGGAAGATTGGAGTTACGGTAAGTTTTTTTTGTGAAACAAGTGGAAGTGTAAAGAAATAAAAAGTACAGAAATCACTAAAATCAATAAAACTCAGCAGACTTATTACTTACTTCTGGACCAAAAATGTCCTAAATGTATAATAACAACCTTTGGGTTCATCAAGCAATTATCCAGCAGTGTCTTGCAAATGGAGCTAGGAAGAAATCCTCCTAGCTTCAATAACCACCAAATTACTACCAATATTATTAGGAAGTAGCATATAATTTAAGTTGGGGCAGATACATTTATTTCCAGAATAAGGCCCAATGCCACCTGCAACCGTATTCTCCCAGACCAGATGGAGAACTGCCCATATGACTGAATATTTGGCAGCTACCACAGTGCAGATGGGAGAGCTGAGAAAAAAAAATTACCAACTAATATGTAGTAATAAGTCTCAAGACAGGAGTATGGACTTACTTATTCAAGATAAAAATGGAGTTGTAAGTTTGCCCAAACTGGCACCAATGGGTGTGGTGACATTAGCAGGATTTATATAATTCTTTTTTGAATGAATGATAACCCAAACTATTATTCTCTGCACAATAGATGCAAGAAAGGTAGTTGCTTCTCTTCTAGAGTAAAAAAGATGGAATGGCCAAGGTTGCATTTTCCCTCTGGAATCCAGTCCATATAACTGCTGCCACAGGGGCAAGAAAACCAACTAGTGTTGCTGAAACCTGCTTTAAGGCTAAATTGCCGGTTCTTGGGTTCTACTTTTCAATAGGTAAATCCATCCTGCTTGCATTTACTAGAGTGATTAATCTTGATGCCAATGTCATTTCTAAGGTTTATTTTGAGAACATGAAGTACAGAAGTTAAAATGAAAACTTCTGCATCTTTTTTGAATACTTCTTTTTAGCTTCCTGTTGTTGCTATAGCAAGTTACCACAAACTTAGTGACTTAAAACAACACAAACTGTCCAGGCACGGTGGCTCAAGGCTATAATCCCTTTGGGAGGCTGAGGTGAGAGGATTGCCTGCGCCCCAAGGGTTTTGAGACCAGTCTGGGTAACTTGGTGAGACCTCATCTCTAAAATTTAAAAAAAAATTAGCCAGGTGTGGTAGCATGCACCTGTATTTCCAGGTACTTGGAAGGGTGAGGTGGAGGATCACCTGAGCCCAGTAGATCCTGGCTATGGTGGCCGTGAGTGTGCCACTGCACTCCAGTCTGGGCGACAGAGACTCCAACTCAAAACAAAAACAAAAACAAATGTATTATGCTGAAATTCAGTTTTAGCGATCAGAAGTCCTGAATGCAAGGTGTTAGCAAGACTGCATTCTTTCTTCAGGTTCTAGGGGAAAACTGTTTCTTTGCCTTTCCTGACTGCTAGAGACCTCCTGTATTCCATATCTCATGACTCCTTCCACCTTCAAAGTCGTTCTCTTTCATTCTCTATCTCTGATCTATGCTTCCATTATCTTATCTCCTCTCTTCCTCTGACCTTTCTGCCTCCCTCTTGAGGGTCTGTGATTGTCAGCAAGCATCAAACAGACCAACGTGCTGGGAATGAAATAGACAAAATTGAAAAATCATTAGGCATGAGCAGATGTATTTCTGCACCCTCAGTTTTTGGTTAGAATTCATCACCATCCACTGGCACCCGGCCTAGAACTTTCCACTGTTTCATTGATCACAATCCTTGGTTTTAAGACACTTCCAATCTCACTGACTCTTCCTGACCTTCCTGATTTGCCTGAGATTTTGAAAAACAATTTCATTCTGTGGTCTGCCTTCTCGAATCTTATTAACTTTTACATATAATTAGTTAAATGGTAAAACTGAAGGTTTGTATATTTGTGAATGGTGTGTGTGTGTGTGTGTGTGTGTGTGTGTGTGTGTGTGTTGACCTATCTGTTTTCCCAGTTACCAGGGTTTAAAATGTGTTCAATGTGTATCAAGAAACTGAGCAAGAGTGATTGCCTCCATCTTGAATTGGGGCAGATAGAATACTCTAGAAAGGGGGTGAACACAGACAGGATGAAGAGGAGAGCTTCATATTGTGTCAGGGCAATGCAAACAGTCCAATATTGCCAAAGCATGAAGTGAAAGGTGGAAGTCTTGTGTTTATACAAGCAGATCTTTCCCCATGTAATTTCAAGACATCCAGGTGAAAACAATTTTAATCCCTAGAAATTTCTCTATTAACCCCAGTCTTTCTACTTACATTCTAAAATTTATTTAATTTTATTATTCAGCACATACTTCACTCTGCTTAAGTGCCTTTAGGCTTACTTTTAATCTGTTCCCCATCTGATGCATGCAAGTGGATTGCACAGAAAAGTGAGTCATCACACCAGCCTGCTGCCTGAACATTGATAACTCACTCTGAGCTGCCTTGATAACCCAGTATCTACTTGGAAGACAGTAGATCAATGTCTTCTTGTTCTATATGTCACCACCTTGCAACCTTGTCTTCTTGAAGGATTCTTAAGCTATTTCTGATAATTTTCTTGTATTAAAAAAATCATTTTGAGCACACACATGTTTTCTCATGAGCTGCTTAAATAATTGGCCAAAAAAAAATAGGAAGTTAGCCATTTACATTTCAGATTCATTGTAGGTTTCATAGGCACACATATCTCTGAGTTTATTTAGAGTTCCTTCTAAGAAGCAGGGCTCACATATATGACATAATGAAACTATGTCACTAGCATTATTTTAATATTGACATGGGACAAAAGCATGAGAGAGATGCAGAATCCAATCTTAGGCTTTACTACTTAAAAAGCCTAGCTACCATAATTCTAGCAGAAAAATCCAAAGATTATAAATTATTATACAAGCAATGGTTAAAGTAATCTAAAATTGTATTAATGAATTTTAAAAATTATAATAAACATGTATATTTAGTGAATTACTATTGTGTCTAGAAAAAATATTTTGTCAATTCCAATTGAGTTGGTATAATTATGATGGTATTAATTTCATTATCTAAAAGTAAAAAAAGAGTTTCTCATGATCATTTTTCTTTTTAACCCTAAATATCTCAGAGAATATTTTCTAGTTACAAAAGCATTCTTTTATATTACCATAGCATAATTATGAAAATCAGGTCAGTTAAGCAGCTATAATACTAAGATCTAAAACACAGTCATAAAAACTTTACTTTAGAGCAAATTTCCTAACCCAAGATCCAAGTGGGAATTATGTGTGGCTCTTAGTTTTCATGTCACTTTAGTGCTCTTTAATTTAGGAATGTTCTTTTTTTTTTTTGGCATTTCATGGCATTGGTATTTTGTAAGAGTATGGGCATTTATTTTGCATACTGTCCCTCAACTTGAGTTTGAATTCTGTTTTATCATTTAGATTTCAAGTATTTATGGTTGAATCACTACAAAAGTGCCATTGTATCCTTATTAGATCTGATCATAAGATGTGTCCTTGCTAAGGGAGTTGATACTTTACATATAACAATGCTTATCCCAGTTAGTTACTTGAAATTTTCAAGAAACAGAGGATGCTTTTGGGGGGGATGCTAGGTTTCACTCTCTCTCCCAGACTGGAGTGCAGTGGTACAATTTCACCTCACTACAGCCTCTACTTCCTGGGTTTATACTATCCTCCCACCTCCCAAGTAATTGGGACCACAGGCAAACACCACCACACCTGGTTAATTTTTTTTTTTTAATTTTTTTGTAAAGACGAGGTCTCACCATGTTTCCTAGACTGGTCTCAAACTCCTGGGCTCAAGCAATCCTCCCACCTCAGCTTCCCAAAGTACTGGGATTATAGGCATGAGTCAATGCACCTGGCCAAAGATGCTTCTAATATACAAATTATGCCCCATTGCAAAGATAATTATGGGAAACTACCCAATTGTTTTTATAAAGTCTTCAAAACTCTCAAATAAAAATCTGACAATGAGAACACAGAAAACTAAAGACTAATTTCACATATAAACATAGATGTAAAAATCATGGGTAAAATTCTAGAAGACTGAATTAAAAGTTTCCTTCATGTAAATGGGTACATTTTTCTCAAGAATGCATGAGGCATTTAATTAATTAAGTCATTAATATATGACATCATATCAATAAATCCAATAAGGAAAAAAACTGTAATCACTTTGGTGCTAAAAAAGTGGTAGAGAATTTCATGCCCATTTCTTGACCAGTAAAAAATTAGAATATATAACAAAATTAAAAATGTAAAAGAGTTATAATGGAGGAACAGAAAATGGATAGATGGAAAGAACAAGAAAGGTGATATAGAAGATAGCAAGAGAAGAAGTATGATAAGTAACATATCACAAAGTAAAGAGAAAAAAATGATTAAGCAACAATTTTTTTAGTAAGCACTGATTACATGAGTCTATGAGTCAACTGAGTGGTTCTTCTGGTTGGGTCAGGGCAAGGCTGATCTTGGGTAGGTTCATTCACCTGGTGACTGGTTGATCTAGAATAGGTCTGCCTGGGACAGCTATAAATATAAAAGAAAGTATAAATGGAGTTGAGTTTGCTGCTCCTTTTAAAATATTCTATCTAATTTAAAAGACAACAGGTTAATGTACAAATTATAAATCTAAGTTGATTGACACACAATGTAAAGAGTTAAATTTTGTGACAAACAGGGAATAATGGGGTTGGGGAACAAAACTATACAGGAAAAAAGTTTTTAAAGAGTATCATTGGACTGGGCTCAGTGACTGAGCCTGTAATCACAGCACTTTGGGAGACTGAGGGGAGTGGATTGCCTGAGCCCATGAGTTCGAGACCAGCCCGGACAAATTGGCAAGACCTCATCTCTATAATAAAATTAGCTGGGCATGGTAACGCATGACTGTAGTTCTGGCTACCTGGAGGGCTGAAGCGGGAGGACCGTTGGAGCCCAGCAGGTTAAGGCTGCGGTGGCCAGGAGCGTGCCACTGCACTCCAGTGTGGGTGATGGAGTGAGACTCCAACTCAAAAAAATAAAATAAAAAAGTAATGGAATGAAAACCATATTTGAAAAACTTCTGACACCAGATCCTTACACAGAATTCCTTTTGCACAAATCTTGGAAAATGTTTCTTCCTTTTCCTAAGAATTACCGAATTAGTATTGCTAAGGTTATCTTCAATGTTATGAACAAAACATGCCCCCTTTCTCCTCCTGAAATGAAGACAGAGTAAATTGTAGAGCTGAGGAGGTGGTGGAAGGGATCCATTCTCTCCCTAGAAATGGCACCAGCAAGGCCACCTTGCCATTCAAAGCCACACTTTAGGTAATATCAAATACATGTTTTATATATAAAACATAGATACAACATTGTGTCTATACTGCCCAACATATAAGAATAACAGTTGCAATCCAGCGAGGCCTAGTGACTCATGCCTATAATCCCAGCACTTTGGAAGGCTGAGGTAGGAGGATTGCTTGAGTCCAGGAGTTGGAGACCAGTCTAGGCAACATAGTGAAATCTCTACAAAAAAATAACAATAAAAAAATTAGCTGGGTGTGGTGGTGTGTGCCTGTAGATCCCAGTTACTGGGCAGGCTGAGGTAGAAGAATTGCCTGAGCCCCCCAGGAGGTTCAGACTGCTGTGAGTCATGATCATGCCACTGTGCTCCAGTCTGGGCAAGAGTGAGACTCCAACTCAAAAAAAAAAAGTATCATTGAAATAACTGGAATTAATCCAAACTAGATAATTGTAAATTAAAAGGTTAAAGGCAATACCCAGAGTAAACATAAAGAAAATACTCAAAACTATATAGCAAAATAAATGACTAGGGATTTTTTTTTTTTTTAGTCAGAGTCTCACTCTGTCACCCAGGCTGGAGTGCAGCAGCATGCTTATGACCACTGCAGCTTCAACCTGCTGGACTCAGGTGATCCCTCCATCTTAGTCTTCCAAGTACCTGGAACTAGAGGCATGCACCACCACGCCTGGTTAATTTTTTGGAGGTCTCGCCAAGTTGCCCAGGCTGATCTTGAACCATGGGCTCAGCAGTCCTTTCACCTCAGCCTCCCAAAGTGTTGGGATTATAGGTGTGAGCCACCATACCTGGCCTTGACAAGGGAAATTAAATGGTACTATAAAATTTCTATTTACACAAAAGAAGATAGTAATGAAGGAATGAAGACTGCAAAATAGCAAAATTACAGATGCAAATCCTACCTTATCAGCATTTGCAGTGAATGGAAATGGATTAGACTCTCAAATTAAAAGTCAGAAATTCGAAGAACAGATGAGAAAACATGATATAAATATATGCTATATCTATCCAAGTGTATAGATATAGGAGACACAATTGTGATTCAAAAACACAAATAAGTTAAAGCTAATATGATAGAAAATCATGTACACTGCAAATGATTACCAAAGGAGAGTTGAAGTGGCATATTAATATTAGACAAAATAGACATATATTGTTACTAGAGACAAAAGACATTTCATAATAATATATGGGCCAAACCTCCAAGAATATATAATAATTATAAATATATATGCATAACAACAGAGCCTCAAAATATATAAAGCAAAACTGACAAGAATTGGAAGATTTTAACAATTTTGTAATCTAACAGACATCTATAAAATAACCCACCCAACAACAGCAAAACACACATTCTTTTCATACACACATAGAACATTCACCAGGGTAGACCATAGGTAAAGTCACAAGTCTTGATACATTTAAAAAGATTAAAATTATATAAAAGTGCATTCTCTGACCACAGTGGAATGAAATTAGAAATCAATAACAGAAGGAAAATTTAGATATTCATAAATATGTGGAATTTAAATAACATACTAGAATATAAATAATGATCTAAAAAATCACAAGGAAAATTAGGAAATACTTTGAGATGAATTAAAATTATATACTAATATATAATACAAAAACTATGAGATGCAAAAAAGAGAAAAATTATAGCTGTAAATATGCATTAAAATGGAAGAAAAATCTCAAATCAGCAACTAACTTCCACTTAAAGAAACTGAAAAAATAAGAGTGGACAAAGGCAAAAAAAAAAAAAGGACTAAAATTACAAAAACTAAGAGACAAAAGAGGGAACAGTAATACTGACCCTACAGAAAGACAAAGGGTTACTGGAAAATGCTATTTCTTTTACTATGTTGTATGCCAATTGTATGCCAATAAATTAGGTAATCTCAATGTAATTGACAAATTCCTAGAATGACATAAAATACTTAAACTTACTCGAGTAGAAGCACAAAGCCTGAGTAGACATATATCAAGCAAAGAGACTTAATAATAAAAACAGGCCGGGTGCGGTGGCTCAGTCTGTAATCCCAGCACTTGGGGAGCCTGATGTGAGAGAATTACCTGAGCCCCGTGGTGTTCGAGACCAGCCTAGGCAACTTGGTGAGACTTTGTCTCTACAATAAATCACAAAAACTAGTTGGGTGTAGTGGCACGCATCTGTAGTTCCAGCTACTTGGAAGGCCGAGGCTGAAGCATCGCCTAAGTCCATCAGGTCAAGTGGCCGTGTGCATGCCACTGCACTCTATCCTGGGCAATAAAAGTGAGACTCCAACTCAAAAAAATAAAAAAATAAAAACAACTTCCCATAAAGTAAAACCCAGAACCAAAATGACTTCACTGAAGAATTCTACAAACATCTACAGACATTAACAGTTCTTAGCAAACTCTTCTAAAAAATAAAAGTGAATAGAACAATTTCTAATCATACTATAAAGTTAGAATTACCCTTTTACTAAGGGCAAAGATAATCAGCAGAAAACTACAGGTCAGTATCCTCTATGAATATAGATAAAGATCTTCAACAAAATACTAGAAAAACAAACCCTGCAGCATATAAAAAAGGATTACACCTAATACCCAGATGGGATTTACCCTAGAAATGGAAAGGTGGTTCAATATATGTATAAATCAATCCATGCAATAACATGTTAAAAAAAATAAAGATGGGGAGGAGCCTGATTATCTTTATTTATTCAGGGAAAGCATTTAACAAAATCGAACACCTTTTTGTAATGGAAACACCCAACAAATTAGGGATAAAGGAAACCTCTTCAGTCTAATTAAGAATATTTATAAAATACAGACATCATACTTAGTAGTGAAAGACTGAATGCTTTCCCCCTACGATCAAGAAGGAGACAAGAGTATGCTTTCTCACTACTCATCTTCGACATTTACTGGCAGGTTATAATATGATAATTAGGCAAGAAAAATAAAGCAAATATATCCAGACTAGAACAGAAGGGGTTAACCTATCTTTACTTGCAAATGATATAATCTATATAATCAACCAAAGAATTAGAGCTAATAAAAAATTTAGCAAAGTTGTAGGATATAAGATGAATATACAAAAATAATTATATCATTGCTGAAAAAATGAAGAACTAAATCAATAAAAATATTTGAAAGATTTAATATTGTTAAAATGTCATTACTCTCCAAAGTGATTTCCTTGATCACAAATTTAATGCAATTTTTTTCAGAATTGCAGATCAATTTTTTTGTAGTAGTTGATCCTAAGATTCATATCAATACTTAAGAGACCTGCTACAGCCAAAATATTCTTTAAAATGAAGAGAAAAATTTAAACATTGACACTTCACAATTTCAAAATCTACTGCAAAGCTACAATAATCAAGATAATGTGGTACTAGCATAAAGACAGGTATAGAGATTAATGGAATATAATTGATAGTCTAGAAATAGACTTTCACATTTATGGTTAATTGATTTTTGACAAGAATGCCAAGACCATTCTTTAGGGAAAAAAATAGTATTTTCAACAAATGTTGTTGGGATGACAGGATATCCACATGAAAAGAATGAAATTGCATCCCCTACCTCACCCCAAAGGGTCAACAAAGTCCTGAATGGAAGAGGTAAAACTATAAAACTCTTAGAAGGAAGCACTGGTATAAATCTTTGTAACCTTTGATTAAAAATCGTTTTTTAGATATGACACTAAAGGTACAGACAACCAAAGTAAGAATAGATAAATATACTTCATCAAAATTTAAAACCATTATGTATTGAATGATGCTATACTCAAGAGTGTGAAGAGATAACTCACAGAGTGCTTGAAAATATTTGCAAAGCATGTATCTGTTAAGGGCCTAGTGTTTAGAATTTATAAAGAACTCTTAGAATTCATAACCAGAAGGACAAATACCCAGTTCAAACATGTGCAAAGGGCACAGGCAACAAAAAGAAACACAGATTAATTGGACTGCATCAAGGCAAAAAATGCTTCTGTACATCAAAGGACACAATCAGCAGAGGGACATAAAAATTTGTGCCATAAATAGTCATGAAATATTTAATTTGAGGTAGATTCAGCCAAAGCCACAAATGGCTGATCCAATCAGATATTTTATAAAGTATTTGAGAGTTTCTTTCACGTACCTCAGAAATGCTATGGATTATCAAATTTTGTAAATTCTTGCTAATGTTGCATGACAACAATGATATTTTAATGACCTTTTCACATTTTTATATGAGGTTTATTTCATTTGTTAATGTTTTTAAGAACTCTTTTTTGTGATTGTTATCCTTTTCTTTGCTAAATGTTCAGTTCCCACTCTCTTGTCTTTTAATTTTTTTAATGTTATCTTTAACATGAAAAAATTAATAGTAAACACATTAATTAGCCAGATTTTAGTGCCTATGCTTATTTTAATTTAATTTTTTGTAGCCTTCTGTTCTTATTTTGTAGATATTGTAGACTTTCATATGTCTCTGAAAAAATTAATGTTATTTTTATTTTTTATTGCACAAAACCTTTAAATTTTAACTTTATCCAATCTCATTCTCTTTAAGGTTTTCAGATTTTATAACTTAGAAACAGCATCTCCACTCTATGACTATACACACTTCCTCCAATATTTTGTAGGAGTTTTGTTTCTTTACATGTAGCTATTTAATGTATTTAGAGATTATTTTTGAGCATGACTTGAGGCAGGAATCAAGATGTATTACTTTTCCAAACTAAAAACACTTTTATAACATTCCACAATGATTTGTTGGAATTCTGACATTATAATGTGTTACATGCTCATATGTATGGAAATGTTTTCTGGGCTTCAGCCTGTTTTATTGATTGTTTAGTCAATTCTTGTTCCAACTAAGAATTGTTGTCATTACTATAGTTATTTAATGTGGTTTTATTGCCCTCATTCTGTTTCTTCATAAAATACATTTTGGCTATTTTTGCCTAATTTTAACACACACACACATACACTTAAAAATTAATATTTTACACTTTATATAAATAGTGCTGGGGTTTTGGCTATGGTTACATCTTATAGCAAACAAATTAAACTTGTGACCTGAGTAAGCAATAGCATCTTTTATTTAACCATCACTTATTTGTATGTTTTAAAAAATTATCTACCTAATATATTTTTGACCATTCTTGCCTTTTCAACTTTCATCTTAATTTTGGTTTAAGCATATTTTCATTAAGCAACACAAAATTATTTTATTTTATTATATGCATCTGAATTAATCTCATTTGGTTAAGGAATATAAACTATTCATGTTTTTCACTATAAAAGTAAATCTGTGTTACTGGCTTCTTTGTTCATCACAGATTCATGTCACCTGTGGCTTTTTTATTGATTCATTTATCCTATTATTTTACTTGAATTTATAATTTATTAATTTAGTTTTCACAAAGAATGTGTGAATGCTAACTTTTCTGAGTCTTTACATATCTGGAGGTAGTTTTTTACCCTAATACATAATGATCATTTTGCCTTAGATTTAGCATTCCATGATATAGATAAAAGTCTGATATCAATGTTTTTCATTGTGGGAACTTTAAGAATTTTCTTCTGTTACAATTCAGAAGTTTTGTGCCTGTCTCTTTTCAATTTTTCTTTTTAGCATTCAGTGAACTTTTAAAAATTAAATGTTAAAATCTTCCTTCATCTCAGGGAATTCTTTCTTTTTACTTAAAAGTCATTTCATCTCTTCCTTGTCCCAATTCTTTTTGGAAGTCTTATTAAATGAATAATTGGTTTTTCCTTTACAGTATGTTATGGGAGATTTCTCAAAGTGTATCTATCTTCTAGATGAATAATTAGAATTTTAGTCATACAATATTATTCAGTTTTTATATCAACACATCTCCTTCTATCTCTCTCTGTCTGTGTCTGTGCCTCTGTGTCTGTCTGTATCTCTCTCTCTCTGAGTATGTGTGTCAATTTTCAAGAACTCTTTGCTTTATTTTATAGCAGGCTGTTCTTTTAGAACAGCATAAACAGATTCATGGCTTAAAACTCTCTGACAACACTAATTTGTATTTTTCACAAATTTCCTTCTTTTCCTTCTTTCTCCATTTCTTCCTATTTCTCTAGGACCTAACATTCTCATTGTTTATGGAAGATTTTTTTCCTGTGTGCATTCATTTTCATTCCAATGCCTCTTCAACGTTTAAAAATTTGTACATTTATTGATGGAGGACAGACAAGATTTTTAGGATAGGTAATAGACTTTGTTTCTTCAGCAGCCATGAATGCTCCTTTCCTTGAAGGGTGTGTCCCTGGGGGAAAGAACAAATTTCAGATTAGGCAGGATACAGGGTGAAGGTGCTGTAGAAAGCTGGGAGAGTGGGCACACAAACCAGAGCCCCAATGATGACCCATGGCCGTGATTTCACAGCAGGGTAGAGGTGCTATCCCCTCGGCAGAGGCCTGAAACTGGTACAGCCTCTGCTATGCGTCTTTCTTCAGCCTAACGACTTGCTCTATGGGTCACCATGCTCCTCTCCAGAGCCACAATTTTGTTTAAGTTTCTTTCATTTTGAAAGATCTAAAACCAGGGACAAATATTAGGTTTGGTTGCTCTTTATACAAGGCTGAAGGAGAAATGTCATATACCTTCCTATCTTATAGGTTGTTCTTGATTAAAAACCACAATAATTAGCCGGATTTTGGTGCCTATGTTTATTTTAATTTAATTTTTTGTAGCCCTCTGTTCTTATTTTATAGATATTGTAGCCTTTCATGTGTCTCTGAAAATATTAATGTTATTTTTGTTTTAAAATGTGTCTTCTCTCTTCCAGATGCATTTTGTTCTCTTGGAGAGTGGCATGTAATGCCACTCTGTCATTTTTCAGGCAGAGGTTTGCTGCTTCTCAGGCTTGCAAACCTCTGTCCTCAAGGCTCCCAGCTCACCTCCTATCACAGGGTTGCCTCACTTAGACTACACTTGTATTCAAGTCTTTCTCAGCCGAGGACTTTCTCTTGTTCATTGCCCCCAAAAGTATTCCCAGTGGTCACATGATGCTGCCTCCCCAGACCCCAGCCCCAAGAGATCCTATGCCAAATAGAGTAACGACAATGTAGTGTGTCTTAGTTTTAGTAACATACAACAAAAGAGTGGCGGTTAGAAGAAAAAGAAAATTAGGATAAAAATATGCTTCAATAAAATTGGCTAACTGAACATGACTTTAAATTAAAAGAAAAAGTGAAGATAGCAGTAAGCACAAGAGAATCCATCACCAGTAGAGAACATATGACAGGAAGTGTGAGTGAGGCAGTAAAAGAGGAAATTCTGTAGGAAGGTGTGGGAACAGTAAGGAAAAATAAAGAATAGAGTTTAAAGGAAAGACATTAGACAAACAGCAGATATATAAAAGTAATATCTCATAAAGCATTAATTGTATATGTAACCTAAAATCTTCTAAACACTGATATTGGTATGGTAAATTTCTGAAAAATAGTTTAACCATATCCTATTATTGTGCAACACATAGTTGGATTGATATGTTAGAATTCCGTAGTATGCCCAGTCATATGGCAGACTTTCTTGTTCTCTCTTTTTACAAGTCAGAACTTCAATTTTGGTTAAAGATGTAGCAAGTTTTCTGTTACAGGGTTCCAAGGGGAGCCAAAATGCATACTGATACTGAAAGAAAATGGTCAATTTACACATTACCCAATTGCCTCATGTAGCAGAGCTTTCTAAATCATGCTATTCTGTTTGCAATTCTAAATCATGCTATTCTGTTTGCAATTCAGTGTGGACCTGAAGAAAATTCATTTCTGAAGAAAGGGTTCATCTAAAGTACCATATTTTGTTGCTAAAAATAGTTTCCATTTATCTACAGTTCAGGCACAGTATGAACATTGATTTGATAGTATTTCCAGTTCTTCTGGTTTGCCTGAATCCTGTTCGAATACAAACAGTGTAGAATACAAAGGTGTAGAAACGGGTCTGGCTTTATTATATCTGTTACTTAAATTTATCAATTATTTGATAACAGAGTAAGCTGGTTACAATATTTTGACAGAATATAGAATCTTAATGGTATTGTCTGTGCACTAACTCAGGCTGATTTTCTGAAGAATATTAGTTCCTTCTAGGAACTGTTCTTTGAGATAATGAAAATGGAAATGATTAAGATTGAATTTTAAAAAGTCATCAAACAAAATGGATAGAATCATTAACTGCATTTTAAGAATTTTATTATAATCATTGCAAAATGTTATCACAAAGTTAATTTAACTCCAAATTTATATTATTTGGGCAAATAAACATCTGTTAGATTATTATATTCTATCTGGATATACTTAAATAGGCTAGATTTCAAATATGGGAAAGTCTATATGATGTATAATTATATTAATCTCTATTAAAATTAAGAATATACTTTCTTAAATTAGGGGCATGAGCTTTCTTGCATGCTGCATGTATGCTTGCGTGTATTTTCATATATACTAAATATGTTAATGCAATCTTTATAGAGCCAACACAATTAAAATTTATGTAATTCTAACTAACACCAATTTATTGGTGGATTCCAAATGCATATGATCTTATCTGTATAAGGCATCTTTACCAGTTGAGAAGAACTTTTGCTTGCAGTAATAGCAACTTTTTTGAGCCACACAAAGCCTAAAGGCATTACAAACCATGAGCATCCAAGACCCCATGAGAAGGAATCCATGTGAGACACTTCAAGTCTAGAGTGTTGGCACTCAACAACATTGCTCAGTTGTTTTTCTAACTATCTGTTTACCTCGTATTTTCTGTCAGCAAATGGGCCATGTGGCCAATAGTGAATCATTTCTATTTACATCTCAGTCACATACAGAAAGTGATCGTCTCAATCTCAGTTCCAAATTTCCAGAATCAGAATGTCCCAACTTTTCTATGTGCCTTGGTTTGATTAGGCAGCCAGTAGAGAGCTAAGAACTAAAATCACATGTAGGAAATTCACTGAAATCATTTTCTCAATTTTCTTTTTAATGTGTTCATTTGTTCATTCTCCTTTCTTGTATAGATTTATGTGATAGGTTTTTGAAGATTTATATAGTTATAAAATGCAAAATAACCTGTTGCTGAAGATGATGAAAACCCTATCTTTGAAAAAAATTGTTCAATGCAATTTCTGTTTTTATTCAAAACATTGTAAATTGTAATAATTTTGGCTAAAAATAGGTTGATAGTGAAGGGATTAGCTGTCAAAATGATTGTTGCAACATCTAGATTAATCATGGAGTAAGTGCCAAGTACACTTACATGTTAACTGCTGCATCATTCTTTAAATTGAGCTCTGGGTGATGGAAGATACATTATTTGCACTTAGTGCTTGTTTTGTAAAGTTATTATAGATATGAAATGTTTGTAATCTGACTCTGTAGATATTTATCCTCAATATATTAAGCCCTGCCAAAATAACTATGGTGATTATGTATGATTCCAGTTTTTAGCTGAAATTATTATCTAAGTACATTGACTTAAATGATGAATGATGATATGAATTCTTTAAAAAAGCATTTATAAATATATATCTCAATTAACATCTTATTGTTTTTAATACAAACTAGTAAAAATTAAACTTTTCTTAAACCTGGAAACTCAGGGCCAAAGTTGAAGCTCAGCCAGTGAAAATTCCTTACATCTTGTCTTAAGCACATATGTTATTCCTTCATTTTATGATATGGCCTTTCTACTACAGTTTTATTAATCTTCATTTACATATGTCTGTATTAGAAGCTACTTCAGGTTTTCTTGGATAACATGTTTAGTATGAACACAAACTAAAACTATAAACTAGTTTTTAAAAAATATATTGCAGAGGAAATACATACATTTTTGAAGCCTCAATTATATATAATTTTGAAAGTTCTTAAGAATCATGCTGGATATTCTAGGTAAACAAATATGTGATATTAAAAGTCAGGTGAAAATAAATGCAGTGATAAAAGCCCTAGCAACCCTAAGAGTCATATGCTATGAAATGTAATGGAAAGACAAGATAGATCTTGCTAAGATTGCTCAAAATTTATGCAAAATATCTGTTGATCCTGCGACTAGCTATATAAATTTTTTGATTTGTGAACTAAGATATAACATTTAAAAGAGGAGGAGAATAAACAGTTAAAGAAGATAAGTTATATTTGTTTATTAAACATGTCTTAAAATTCTGTAATGCATTTGCAACAGCATGTTACTTTGGATCAACTTAAAGTGATTTTTATTTTAACAATGGTTGCAATTAAAGCTCAAAATGGATTATTTTAAATTCCTGATATAATTTCAATATTAACATTTTCATAATGTGTATAACTGATTATAGAAATAGCATCTTTTATTTGTAAATATAGCTAAAAAATAGTACATAAGTTATTTTTACAAGAGCTATTTTGAGTTAGAGTATATGAATTTTTATCATGTTGTTACTTATTTTTCTATAAATAAGCTATTTACCTTATGTGTTAGAAGTCATTTAGCCAGAAAGACTTAACAAATCATGGAGAGCTATGTGAAATATCCTATTAGTGTATTTATCATTGATAAAGCTATTTATTAATGCACTGATATTTGGAGAAAATTCTGGTGATTGATTTGAGTATAGCATATTTTGAATAAAATGTAATAAGTCACTAAATTTCTATAACTCTAGGTATATTAGATATTAGTATATTAGACATTAGGTACAGGTATCTGTGAATTTGACATGTCTTATTAAGATAAATATATTAGTGATATATGGAAATCTTAAAATAGATTTTAATTCTATAGTATTTAGTTTTATCTAAAGCAGTAGCTGTAATTACTTCAGAAAAATTTACAAGATTGAGGAAAAATGTCTTAAAAGTAAAAATAAAGTCTATTTGGTGTAACATATTCTTGTATCTGAATAATGAAAAAGTTTGAGGAAATAACCCAAATGTACCCTTCAAAGAACAAACAGACTGGCTTGACTTTATGCTATTTAAAGTATTGATGATATCACTGAACTTTGAGGACTGATAGAAATGTCAAGTATTTTTAAGTTAAATAATATTTTAAAAGAATACAATAATATCATTTTCAGTAACACAGATGAAGTTGGAGATCATCATCCTAAGTGAACTGACTCAGAAATAAAAACAAACACTGTGTTCTCACTTACACATGAGAACTAATGACTACTGGGGCACCAATAAAGGGGAAAGCTGGGGGTGGGGTGAGGGTTCCAAAATTAACTATTTGGTACAGTGTTTACTACCTGGGGTCACTTGAGACCCACACCCCACCACTACACAATATGTCCATGTAAAAAACATGCATGTGTATTCCCTGAATCCCTTAGTCTGAAATAAAGTGGAAAAAAATTAAAAGTAATTTCTTCCAAAAAAAATCAAATAATTTTATAATAAGTGATTTAGTCCCCATTACTTCAGTTGATCCAACATTTTCAAGGTACTTTTCAAAACTCTGGGGGCACAAGGGTGAGTGCACACAATCTCTAGACTAGAAATGCAAACATTACAGACTGTGGGAAAGCTGGAACAAATGGTTTCATAGGTTGAGTGATAACCCTGAGAACAATGGAAGGTGCTAAAGAAGCACAAAGGAGACCATTTTCTAATCTCTTGCAGCAGGGAGGGTTTTGATCATGTGTAGAGAAATCTTTTACTATAAGAGCTAGGACAAGAAAGTTGGCACATGCATTCCATGCAGGAGGAGCAGCATAAAAATGTTCATGCCTTTAGGGAATGCAAAGTCTTGATATTATTTGAGTACAATTTTATTAGAAGTGAATGGTTTATGATGATGCCAGACAGATGGTCAGGGGTCAGGTTGTAGAGGCCTTTATCTGCCAGGTTAACACAATTTAAGTTTATCCTTATAGGTGATGAGACAATAAGAATAATAGAAATGATAATGATAAGGTCAAGCTTTCATGCTGCATAGATCACTCTGACTGCAGTGCAGAAAATAAATTTAGTGGGGTCAGGACCGGGGAGATGGAGACAAGTTAGAAGGTTTTTGTAATTGTCCATGGCAGTGATTCTCAAAGTGTGGTCTCTGACTGGTAGCAGCAGAATCACCTGGAAACTCATGGGAAATGCAGATTCTTGAGCCTACCTCAGATCTACCAAGTGAGAAACTCTGGAAGGGGAATATCAGCTATCTGTGTTTTGATAAAGTCCTTCTGGTGATTATACTGACTGCTAAAGTGAGAACCAAAACCTGTGGAAAAGACGTTGAAGATTAAAATAGTGTATATAAGTAAAGAAAGAAAAGGACAGTGTGAGAAACATTTAGAAGGTAAAATTGCTAATATTTGGTGGTGAATTAAATGAAGGGAGAAATTATCGGTGAAAAGTGGCGCTATTAACTGGCGTCTATCCTGAAGGAGTATTACTGGATTAACAGAGGTAATGTGTTTTGTAGAATTGACTTGCCTGAAGAATTGCAAACAGTATGTAATCAATCACATAATCTAAGCCATATTAGAAAATCAAACCTGTACCACCATATTGCACAATTTCTAAGAATATGTGAGTGGCATGCTCTGCAGCAAAATTCAGGAAACTCTGTTTATACTGAAGACATTGAGAATGGGAATCAATCAATGTAGTATCCCAGAACAAAATGAGGCACCAAGGGGTAAGAGATCTCTAGAGGCTAGGGTGAGGGTGTCATGAAAGACACAGCATGAGATAACAAGAAGAATATAGGTGGTTGCAAGAGAATGAATTTGGGGATTAAATAATTCTGACATAATATAGTTCTGGGTAATAATGGTAATATTATAAGTAATGGTGGAATTTAGAGTATTAAGATCCAAATGGAACCCCATATCAAATTATGTCACCTTAAGGTAAGCCTCATACTGCTTTTGCAGGTGGGAGAAGGAATTAAAGGGAAAATAGAAAACACAGTCTGAGTGATAAGTCCTAAGACTGTGATGGAGTGTTCTCAGACTCCAGTTACTGGGGAAGTCTGAAATGGCAGATTCTAAATATTCCTTATCTTATCCTCCCTCTGTAGTCATTAAATAAATCTTGTTGATTTTTCTGTGTAGTGTATTTTGAGGAAATGACTTCTTTCCCAGGCTTACTGTCACCAGTTAGCAGAGTTTGTATCCACTCAAATCTAAAATGGTAGTGCCAGGCTCATAATTAGAATTACCACTCTTCAATCTTTCACATGCCATTCCCTGCCATTTGAGAGACCCTTCAGAAACGTATTCTTACGTTTCCTACTTAGTTATTATACCTAGAATTTATTAAAAACTTTAAAGTCATCCCAGAGTGGATTGGGTTATATATTCTTTTTCACTGAATCCTTAAAACAAATCTGAAGACAAATAGTAATATCATCCTTTTTTATAGATGAGCGATTAATTCTTAAAGAAGAGATAGTATAACTTATTCAAGTAAGGCCAGATTCAGAGTTAAAATATTACTCTCAGATCTGTTTCCTTATTTACTATGTTCCCTGCTTCACTGTCTACACCTCTCCAGCCCTACCTTTCCTGCTCACTTTGTAAGTAGTCCAAGCCAACCAATCGAACGTGCTCTTTGCCTCTAAAACACCCTAACCACCTGAATCACCTAACAAAACTGAAACACCTGGAAAAAAATCCATAAATCACATGAATGTGTTGTTAAAACAGATTGTTGGGCTCTCACCCTAAGAGTTTCTGAATCTCTGTCTGAGT
>CAUYQG010157130.1:0-19108 GCA_963574415.1 Tarsius wallacei | reverse complement strand
TTGTAGTCATCTTCAGGGGGGGTCCCGGGTGCACAAACCCGAATCTCCCCTCAGACAGACCTTCACTCTCCCACCAGCCCATGCCCACTCATGCAGAGAGTATCTATGGACACTTGCTTTTGTGGAGACTCCCTCAGTCTGACCTGTCCAGTCACCATCTTGTCTGAACCCAGGACTCTTTTCAACAGCTTATTTTGAGACCATTTGTAAGAGAAATGTATGTCCATAAAGGAAATCTTCATTTGTGAGTCTCTCTCTCTCTGTATCAGAAAAAGAGAACTAAATCACTAGAAACTCTTACAATGGAGAAGGAATTAGCTTAAACCTACAAAATAAGCATAATTATTGCTTAAAGTGCTTTTCTAGGCCATCTTGTCTTTACTAAAGCTTTACCTTTAGTTTAGCCAAATTATGGTATTTAAGCTTGCAGTTGAACTCTGCACCTTCAAGATATAAATGTTCTAGTCTGTCTTCTCTAGAACCTAATATCAATTTATAATGCAAGTTTGGAGGAGATAACTCACCAGAAGCAGAAAAAAAGAAGAAAAAACAGATATTTGGAAATAGGGGAAATGCAAAAAACCTTAACTATCTTTTCAACAAATATTAGTGAAAAATTTTACACACACACACACACACACACACACACACACACACCCAGATAGGAAATCTTGTTCCATTGTCCAGAAAAGCAGTTTGGATACAGATATTCTTTAATAAATTAGTGATATTTGTATTATTGTACCTGGTGCATGGTAAAAATGTTTACTATTTGTTTGTCTGTATCTGTGTATGTTATGCATGTGCGATATTTTTTTAGGGCCTTCCAGCCAAAATTAAATCACACCATGTTCAAATAAGGCAGAAGTCTACCTGTAGCCAACCAGGCAATTTTTCAACTTTGCTTATATGTCTGGCCTGTAAAAGCTCACTGCTCACACTGCTGGGAAGAGATCTCAGAACCTCATCTGATCTTGAGTGTTGCCCTTTCATGAACCATTCTTTGCTCAAATATACTCTGCTAAATTTAACTTGTCTAAAGTTTTTATCTTAACACTTGTGTTTCTCATCTGAAAAGTGGAATGATAAAACATATATACTCCATATGCTTCTAATAGATTTTTTCATTCACTTATAATTTTCAAACTATCATATTTAGTAAGACCTACTATTCATTCAACCTTTTGGTCTACTCCTGGTTGTGGAACGAATAGATCTGAGGGGAGATGAGATGGCTTATGGTCATCGTTATTGAGTCCATCATTTTTTGAAAGTTTGGGTGCAATACAGAGACAGGCTGCCGCAATTGTGAAGTAAATTGAATAAGCGTTTGTCTGTTTTCATGTGGTCCATTGACTAGGCATAGTGATGAAGTAAAACAATTAATTATTATTTACTGAGTTCACTTAAATGTCAACATTTTATACTTTATCAAAGATTGATGATGTGAAAATATAAACACTTTAATTTTTTTCCCCTTTTCACTGCTTACTTTTACTCAGCCTCTTCATTAAAATCTGTGTCTCTGCTACTCACCACTTCCTGCATGGATTTGGAATTCAATTAATACATTCCATGCTCTAGTTTTTGTTTCTGCATGTAATATAACATTTCATGTGGAGAAGGTCTGCTCCCACCTGAAACCAATGTCCCCAGGGTTTCTCTCTGGAAGTCAAGCTACTCCAGACTCTAGGGACCCTGTCTCTGTGGAAACTGACAGAGGAGATTCTCTTCTTGATATATGGTACACTAGGTTTTCTCCATCATTGAGTTTGCATATTAAATTGGGTCATTTCTTCTGGTGATACACAGAGGAAGACATCAGAATTATCTCTTTTTCATCATGATTGCAGAAAATGAACACATACTAAGCAGTTAAATGTTCTTTTACCAAGGTATGGCTGGTCTTGCACTTCTCAGATTTTTATCTGATAAGAAAACTGAATTTGCATGAGATTTATGCAAGCTTTCATTTCAAATTCTTTATGGGAGAAACATCAAGTAAAGTGATTTAATTGTTCTTTAAGTAATTATGATTCATAATTACTTTCAATGAAACAAGCAAACAAAATAATTTAGCACATACATTTTGCTTGGATTTTTATCATCTTAGTCAGTTTGTGGGAGCTCTACTTCTATCTCAGGACTGGAAAGGAAGCAGCTCATGGTGCAGGATATATTCGTTTTGTTCTCCAGTATCGACCTTTTTTCCTTGCTACAAGTGGGACAAAGGGCAGCTTCTCAGGAGTCAGAGCACCCAGAACTACACGAATGTGTGTAAAAAGGCTTCAGGTATACTAGATATAAGTGCTCTCAGAGCTGGAAGGGCAGGAGAGGCCATGTTTAGTGTAATTTTGCATTTAAGTTAAAATTAGCCTTTCATTTTAACTTCCCCAATTTAAAACAGCTCAGTTGTGTCAGAACCTGATGAGCACTCAGGTCTCCTTCAATTTCATTACTCACCATACCATAGGGTATATTTTGTTTTATTAATTTTATGAAGTTGATTTACTACTCTTTTGAATGAAAATTTGAGGCATACATATGGAGGAGGTGAATTTGGAATTAAGATACACTTACACAGTCAAACTGCGGAACGTGTAGCCAAAAAATGACCCCAGATGAGTAGGAAAGTCCAGGGGCTCTGTTCAGCCTGTGTCATATACCAGTGAAATCTTTTCAGAGATTTCTATAATACTGAATAAAATGGAGAGAAATATAAGAATCTGGAACTGATCTATAACATAGAGTCACCCCAAATAGCTACTGCACATATATTACTTTGACCTTGGGAAGTCTTGTCTTGGAGAACAAATGGAAGGATGTGGGGCTAAATCGAAACCCCTTCCTTCTAATTCTGTGTCCTCAAGTTCATAAATGGCCCTTCCTTGACTCTAACAGTCTCCTGTCGGTAACAGTAGGAGTGACCAAGATATACTTGCCCTAGGTGAAAGAACATTATTATAAATTTTATAAATTTATTTTTGTTCCTGACATGAAGAGAGTTTCACAGTGCCATCCATTTATTCCTCAAATGACTTGTGAAATTAAGATAGACAGACTTGGAGGAAGGAGACCTTTATAAATACTTAATTCAATATGCTTTAAAGTTAAAAATAATACATTCAAAATGTGCAAGTTATTTCCACTAATGATGCATGTGTGTGTGTATGTGGAAGTGTATTATGCCTTTTTAATAGATATATCAACTACCAAGTTATTGTTACTAAATGCATCAACAAATTCACCTAGTATTTTAAGTGGGTATATAGTATATATATTTATAAATCATAATACATTTATGTGTGTATATCTATAAATTTGTCTTGTACATACAAGACAATTCTAAATTGTACAATTGTACAATTCAAAGAAAATATTAACTTAATGATAACTTTAAAATAGAATGACATATATATAAATTATAAATAAATTATATGATATTCTTCCTTTTAGGAACATGGAAGTGTGACTATGAGAGTCAAGGAAATAAGATGATTATTTTCTTGTCTTCTGAGTAATATATTATGAGGAATTAGCCATGTGGTGGTTGTGTGGTATTTTGTAACTACTGCTAGCAAGCTAACCTGGGACTCATCTTCCTCCTGTTGATTCAGCCTGGGAGGGTGTGTGACCTTTTTCCTTATTTTAAGGAGAGTTACTAGTCTTGCTTGTTCAGTTGAGATACTTTGAACACAAACTAATAAACAACCACTTTACTACTTGCTTCATTAAATCTATTGATAATAAAAAGGTAGAACAAAAATTCAGTTTTAAATTACTAAGCAATGTTAAATAGTATTATAATGAATATGAGAGTATGCAGAAGTAATCACCTGAATCCTCAATAATTTCTTTTATTCAGCTTATTTTCTAAAATGATTGTTTCAATATGTGAAGTATTATATTGAATTCATAATGTCAAAAAAGTCTCACTTCTTTTCACTGTACTTTAAAAGTACTTAGAAAAATAAAATCTAATTTATAATACACAAAAGTATTACAATTGCTCCTCTAACATCAGTATATATAAAAATCAGAAATAGAAAATATCCAAATATATAGAGTATAACAAATGATTGTTAAAAATTAGTAGTTTTATCATTTATTCATATTTTTGTGTTTGCTTTAATGATCTTAAGTATTGAAATATTACCAATATAGTTAATGACATTAACGATTAAGATTTTCTCAATACTTCTCTCATCTATCCCACGTACATTAATAGGCTCTGTGAATTCATTACTGTAACTGTTTTATATAATCTTATTATAGTAATCTTATTTGTGTCCATTCTCTTTTGAATGTTTAAACTCTTAGGACTGAGAATACATTTTATGCTGTAGTTTTCAGCTTTTATTCAACAACATATTGAAAATTTTTATATTAATATATGTAGAGCCTTCACATTCAGTTTAACTGCTACAGAATGTCTCACTCTGAAATAATATAGGATATATTATCCATTTCCTTAGTGATGAGAATTAGGACTTGAAACATAATTGAACAAGCATCCTGAAATATGTCTTTTCTTAAAACTTGAATATATATTTGTTAGAAAAGACATAGCTGCATCAAAACTTGCACATCTTCAATTGTGTTAAATATTTCTAAATAACACTCCAAGGTAGGTAAACTGTTTACATGCTAAACAACAATTAAAGGAAGATTCATCTCTTCACATCATTGTCAAGCCTTTGCTTGTCACAAGGTATGGAAAGAATATGGACTATACCTATCATATTCTATACAACACCAAGCACAAAGCAAAATCATGTGAAGATTTTAATTTATAGTTCCATAACTAGTAAAGTTGGACATATGTTTTAGTTGTTAATCATTCATTTTTCAGTTTTATGAACTGCTTAGTCATATACTTTGCCTATATTCCTATTTTTTTATGTTAATATGTTTTTATGTTTGTTCTTTGTCATTTACATTGCAAATATGTACTGCTCATCACTTAACTTTCTGTGAGTGTGCAGTTCTCTTTTGTTAGTGGTTTTAGTGATACCATGAAATATTTCAAACAGACTATATCATTTACAGCATTTGGAAAAATATTATTTGCAACATTTGTCATAAACATAGGTTCTGCCTCTCACAATGATGATAACAACATTTAACATTTGCCTAGTGGCAAAGGTTAGCATTTATATGTTTAACAGAGTTTATTACTAATGCAATAATTAATCAAGGCTGATTTAAAAGGGATAATCAGTACCTGATTTTAAAGTAACTTGTTTAAAGTTGGCTCTAATTTAAACAACTTAATACATTGTTAAAATGACAATATTTTGGAGTTAAGTAGGCATAATCTAACAGAGATGGTGTTGATGAAATTAAGCATCTGTGTTTTAAACATGCAGATAATTCCAGTGAGAACAAGTACTGGAATTATGATCATCATCAATTAGTATATTAAAAATCATTTCTTTATTTTGATGAAGTAATGTTGGTTTAAAGTATTCCTCATTAAAGAAAGCTGGTAGAATGCAGAGTGAGCGGGACATCCTGGAAGCTAACTACCTTGACGTGAATGCTGGCTCAGGTGCTGGCTCTTTGGGTGACATTGGTCAAGATAAGTGATCTTGCTCTGCCTCGGTTTCATCTTTTGTAGAATGAAAGCAATAATAACAGATTTTATTTTAATTTATTGCAGCATTCTGAATGTTAATTGAGAAATGTATGTACAATACAGATGACAGCATTTGGCACAGAGAAAGCCCAATAGGAGAGTTATGGCATTGCTATTATCCCTATTGTCATGCCTTGTTAATAGACACAAACTGAACACTCCTCTCTCCAAACCAGAGTTATTAACAATGTGTTTTAAAGGTATATTCCATATTCTTTCCATACCTTAAATAGTAAATCCTCATTTTAAAGTGGTTTATCACCAAATTTATTCAACAAATAGCTAGACAAGATTGACTCTACCCGATGTGGATTCAAAATCATAACTACAGGCCAGGCTCAGTGGCTCAGCCTGTAATCCCAGCACTTTGGGAGACTGAGGCAAATGAATTGCCTGAGCCCATGAGTTCGAGATCAGTCCAGGCAACTTGGTGAGACCTCGTCTCTACAACAAATAAAAAATTAGCCGGGCGTGGTAGCACGCGCCTGTAGCTCCGGCTATTTGGAAGGCTGAGGTGGAAGGATCACCAGAGCTCAGCAGGTCAATGTGCCACGGCAGTCCAAGCCTGGGTGACGGAGTGAGACTCCACCTCAAAAACAAAACAAAACAAAACAAAAATTTGAAAACAAAATTATAACTACAAACTTTTACACTAAAATAATCACCTAGAAACTTGTATGAAAGGCAAATTATTGGACTTATTCTACACATTTTTATTTAGTCTATTTGCCTTAAAATCTGAGAATCTATATTTCTAATAAACACTCTAGCTTGATAGGCAAGATCTTAATCTCATGTTTGAGTAGTACTGTGTACTAGATAAACAATACTAATCCAAAGCTTTTGGAAGTTACTTAGTTTTAGAAGGCATGTCTCTCTCATAATCTTTCCATGTTAAAAAATATATATATCTACTGCCACCCCACTTGCTTAAGCAGTGTGGAAGATATTTGATGGATTCGGTTTAATTTAGAAGACTATCATTCCTCCAGCATTGTGTTCACTTCCATGCCATTTACAAGTGTTGTATAATTTTTCCTCAACAATCAGAACACAGACTTCCCTGCCAAATGGACAACCTCACAACTGTGACAGAATTTCTGCTCCTGGGCTTTTCTGACATCCGGGAGCTGCAGTTGCTGCACGCCAGTCTGTTCCTGCTGATTTACCTCGCGGCACTGATGGGAAACCTAATCATCGTGCTAGTCACCACCTTGGACCAGTATCTACACATGCCCATGTACTTCTTCCTGAGGAACCTTTCTTTGGTGGATCTGTGCTACCTCTCAGTCACTGTACCCAAGTCCATCCACAACTCCCTCACTCACAGCAGCTCCATCTCTTATCTTGGCTGTGTGGCACAAGTCTATTTCTTCTTTGCTTTTGCATCTGCAGAGCTGGCCTTCCTCACCGTCATGTCCTATGACCGCTATATTGCCATCTGCCACCCACTCCACTATGGAGCTGTGATGACCTCAGGAAAATGCCACCAAATGGCGGCCATCACCTGGCTAAGTTGCTTTTCCTATGCTGCTGTCCACACGGGCAACATGTTTTGGGAGCACATTTCCAGATCCAACATGATCCACCAGTTCTTCTGTGACATCCCTCACGTGCTGGTCCTTGTTTCCTGTGAGGTTTTCTTTGCAGAGTTTGTGACCCTGGCTCTGAGCGCATGCTTGGTGCTGGGATGCTTTGTCCTTATGATGATCTCCTATTTCCAAATCTTCTCAACAGTATTCAGAATCCCTTCAGCAGAGAGTCGAGCAAAAGCCTTCTTCACCTGCTCCCCCCAGCTGGTTGTCATCATGCTCTTTCTTACCACAGGGCTTTTTGAGGCCTTGGGAACAATTGCAAAAACGTCACCCATTCAAGATCTTGCAATTGCTCTGGCATACACAGTCTTGCCTCCCTTCCTGAATCCCATAATATATGGTCTTAGAAATAAGGAGCTCAAAACAGCTATGTGGAGACTATTTGGGAAGACTTATCGTCTGCAAAAGTAGAACTTCCTGCTTTACTGTAGAAGATCTGTAACAAAAGACCAAAAAAAGCATAACTACTTTATGACCCACAAAAAATAATGAAAAACTGTTGTTGAAATAATGGAAAATGCTGAAAAAACTGTTGAATGGGAGAAAGAATATTTGCATGACTTTATTTAGATAGAAATGCAAATGTTTCTTCAGAAAGTAGAAGTATAAAAGTACATTCACTAAATATTTCAAAGCTGTGTAACTGCGGTCTCCTGGGGTGATTCATTCTTTCTCATTCTGTAGGTTTTCAAACTTATTTAAATACCTCATATTGAACCTGTCGCTCTGTACCCATGCTACCTAGGATTTGTTGGAAGAGGTCACATACACGCACATGAGCGTACACACACACACACACACACACACACAGACACACACACACCTCTTATTATAGTATCTGATTTAGCTTGTCAACAAAAGAGACCATAAAACAAGCAGAATAGTTACACAGAACAGGAATATGCATTGTTGTAGATTTTTGCCAAATATTTTAAGGATTTTTATTCACTCTTAGCTATTTCTATAAATCTTACAGGAAATTAAGCCAACTTTCATCAATTTATTATTAAAATTGTCATTTATTCTCCTTTTACTTGTTATAATAATTATTACAATAATTAAATCAAATAAGTTTATAGTGTTGGCTTTATGGAAGGCATTTGTCTAAATATTTTATATGTCTATAACCATTTATATCAACTCAATTAATCCTCACAATAACACTACAATGTTGGTTTTATTTATTTCACCCAGATTTCACAGAGGAGAAAACTGAGAAGTCAGGAACCAAGTTTACACAGTCAAAATTGTCACAAATTCCAAACTTCACGTGTATATAAACCACTTATGTACCCAATCTTGACTTTTCCCCTACATCTTTAAAAGAAGAAAAGATTGCCACAAACAAGAGTTGGTCTCAAGTAGTTTGATTATAGAATTCATAATGTTTTCTACAACTTTATAGCACCTTAATTTGTGGAATAAATAAAAATGAATGTTCCCATGTTAATTTTATTTCTGAAATATAAGCCTAATTTTTAATTTTTATTTTCATGCGCTATTGGATTATTGATTCTTGTCGCTAGTATTATCTTTAGAATAACATCTATTTTATGGAAAAGGGTATCACAGTTGTCGGTTTTATCTTACCTTTTTATTGTAAAAGTTATTATACACTCAAAGGATAATCCTTTTACTCGCTAAAATTTTTTAGGTAATTGTCTATTTCTGAAATGCTTGATAGGTAACTAACTGGGGCATGAGGCTATTTTTGAAGATATTGATAAAATTTTTCATTTCCTTTGTGGTATTTGGCTAACCAAAGTTGTAAAAAGCTTTAAATTTTGAATATTGATAAGTTAATAGAAAATGGTCCATTTTAATCTGGATTTCTGGATGTATAGCATCTGAAATTACATTCATAATTTTGCTTCTAATAATTTAATATTCTTGCATAATTCATTGATCAGATTTTCCAAATATGTGACTATTTTAAATCATATTTTACTTTATTGTCACATAAAAAAATTTAGAAATGACTATGTCACTTTTTCACTTACTAATTTTTTGAAGTTTAGGTATAATTCATGAATAAGAATTATATTTACACTTATAGCATACAATGTTAATGTTTTGATATGTGTGTATGTTGTGACATGATTAAATGGAAGTGGCAGAGCTGTGGGAGGTCCTCAGTTGCCATGAGGACTGTCCCAGTCCTCAGCAGTACCTCTAGGTCCAGGGACAGGGGGCAAGGACAAGCAGTGGTGGGAGTGGAGGCTGACAGTGTGTGCACACTCAGGTGCAGGGGTTGGCATAAGCCACAGACCAGGAATAACACCTATATTGGAAATCATATATCTGATAACTGACTTATATCCTAACCTTTAGAGAACTCTCAAGACTCAGTAATAACAACACAGAGGATCTGATTTTCTCTATGGGAAACACTCTTGAAGTCCTCTGCAGAGCAGGCAGCTGGTGTCTGCCATGGCCAACACCGAGGGGTCTTTGGCAGTGAAAGGTGAAGGGGAGTGCAGTGCCTGGAAGTACTGTCAAGGTCCACAAGGTCTTGTGAAGAGAAAGCCACCGGGGATTGAGGCAGCTCCTACTGTGTGACTGATACTGACAGTCAGCTTGCTTGACCAGAGCTGTCTCCAGATGTCTCAACTATTCTGGCAATCTGGGTGAAGCAAACCTGAAGTTTGGGCAGTGCCCTGGAATGTTGGGGAGATGGTTGCTCACCAACTCTCCTTTTCCTTGCAAGAGGAACTTGTGAGCAGGGGCCTCTCTGTCTGTGCTGAGAAGTGCTGGCCTGGGGGATGGAGGACATATGCAAAATGAAACTGTGCTTCCCACTCTATTTGTACAGTTATTCTGGTTTTTTCACTCTTCTGTGCTGCTGTAGCTTCTTAAGTGGACTCCAAGCTTTTCCAGAGTATTTTTATTCATGGATAGCTCTCCAAGTATTGTTCTTTTGGGGGAAAAACTAAGACTATCTCCTCTGTGACCATTTTTACTGGAGGATTTTCTAAGTTATATTTAATGGAAATCCACTGTTTTTGGTACATGTGAATTTCAACAAATGCATGGAATCATGCAATAAGAATTACTATCTAGATTCAGAACAGTTGATAAGCCCCCAGACTCCCTCATGTTTCCTTCTTGTAGCCAATGTCTCTCTTTACTTCAGCCCCTGGCATACCCTTATCTGTTATCTTTTTCTATAGTTTACCTTCCACAAAATGTTAGCTAAAAGGAATAATACAAGTATCTAGTATTTTGAGTCTGGAGCTCCCTCTCAGCAAAATGCACTGTAGATTCATCCATGTTTATTTGCATATAAATAATTTATTCCTTTGTACTATTGAGGAGTTTTCCATCTTAGGGTTTACCATTGTTTATTTATTCATTCACCAGTTGTTTCCAATTTTTGGTAGTTATAAACATAGCTAGTATAAACATTCAGGCACAGATTTTTATATGAACATAAGTTTTTAGTTCTCATGAGTAAATACCTAGGGATATAATAGCCAAACCTTACATCAAATGTATGTTTAACTCTCTAATAAATGAATGAAGTGTTCTCCAAAGTATCTGTAGCATTTTGCTTTCTGACCCACAACCTATGAGAGTTTCCGTTTCTCTGCATCCTTGTCAGCTCTTTGCATTGTCTATTTTTAATTTTTTGTTTTATTCATTCCAATATATGTATTGATAGCTCATTGGGGATTAACTTTCAGCTTCCTTATCATGAGTGATGTTAAATTTTTGTCTGTACTTATTTGTGAGATTTATGTGTTTTCTGTGAGCATCTATTTAGACATTTTGCTCATTTTTAGTTAGATCATCTGTTGTTACTACTGAGTTTTGAGAGTTCTTTAAATATTGGGGATGTAAGTCATGTGTCAGATATCTAATGTTTAAATACTATGCACAGTCCATGGCTTATTTTTTCGGAAGGTCTCACAGAGCAAAATTTTTAATTCAGATGAAGTTCAATTTAGCAAAATGTTCTTATATGTACCATTATTTGATGGTATTCCTGAGAACTCTTTAAACAACCCAGAGTCACGAATTTTTTAATATTGTTTAACTGAAGTATAGTGTTAGGTTTTACATTTAGTTCTATATTCTACTGTGAGTTCATTTTGTGTAGGATGTGAAATAAGTGTCTATGTTTTTGTTTTGTTTTGTTTTGTTGTTTTGTTTTTTGCATGTCAACGTTCAATTCTTAGCACCAGTTGTTGAAAAGATAGTATTTTCTGCAGTGAACTAGCTTTGCCTTTAGACAAAAAAAGAAGAAAAAATGTATTTGTGAGGATCTAATTCTTGACTTTCTCTCTCTCTTTCATTTACGTACATGTCTATTCATTGGCCAAACTGACATTGTCTTGATTTCTGTAGTTTTACAGTAAGTTTTAAAATTAGAGAGTGTGAATAGTGTGATCTTTTTTAAAAAGAATTCTATTAAAAATTGTTTTATATTGTTTTGCCTTTCATATGAATTTTAAAATTGGTTTTAACATAACCAATTTTTAAAAGCAAGTCTACAGTTCTTTTTCTATTCACTATTTTATGCTTCCTTATACGTTATTTCCTTAAAAATCTCCCACACAGAAATCTTTTAACCTAGACAAATTTCTCTATAAACATTTAACCAAAATGCTGTTTTCACCATATCTAGTGCTATTATTCTCAAAGATCTTGAAACATCAATTTTAGGACAAGGTTTTCCTCTTTCATCTCACTGTATTATTTGGGAAAATGTTGTTACTTAAACCTCTATTTAATGGGAACCTCTGGAGAACTGGAAATCACTTGACTTTTGAACATTAAGGAGATGACTTCTTTTGCAAGTCAGATGTTTCAAGGTTTTTTGTTTGTTTAATGGCAGAAGTTTGGCCAAGTTTAAATATGTGTAAGTTCAGTACCCAGGGAAAGGAGAAGCCATGGAAACATTTGAGTTTCAGTTTTCTCTTAAAGAGTTTTCTATAAATGCCAACCAACAAACAGACTTCAGCTTCGTCATATCAGGTATTGACTTGTCACATAAAACAACACAAATACTTTAGTGACCAACAGAGTATCTAGGTCTGGTGGCTCTGACATCAGTCCTTTGAGAATTGAAGGAAACCAGAGCATAAGCTGACAAGGTCCTTATGTTTCTTGGCTTGTATTCAAAACACCAAGCCTATATTTCCTTTGTCTCCCCTGACCTTTGGTTGCTATTCCATGGATAGCAGAGCGGCACCATGCCTAGTCTGGAGGCTGTCTATCTTAAGGGATTGCCTTGCTTTTAACTTAGCATAGACGCTAAGATAAGCATAGTTTAGACATTAACATATATCTTGATTATGTGGTTTTGCCCTCCCTTGTGTGATTTTTTCCCCATATAAGAGGCATGCAGTGAAAATAAATTTGCTCTCTCTCGCTCCTTTATACCTGGGAGAGAGTCCTCCCAATCCCGCTGTTTCTCTGCCTCTTTCTTTCTCATTCCCTCCCCGCCTCCACCTCAGGCCCTGCTCAGTGGATGCTGGAACTCCACAGAGAATGAATATGATACAGATTTTTTTATATCTGCAGATAGTCTTTTAAATAAAGAGGAGACACTTCAATGGGCCTGCATTTGGGGGGAGCAGCTTAGGTTCCCTCCAAGAAAAACAGCTTACAGCATAAGTTGAAGTCATGAAAAAACCTAAAACAAAGCAAAACAAAAAATAAGCACACACACACAAAGCAAAACGAAACCAAACAATTAAGTGCAGAAAGAAATCTGTAAAAAAAAAAATTTCATGTGATATGGATTTTTGTATCAGGAATTAAAATTGGCAAAGTATATTACCTAAAAATTTAAACCTGCATTTAGCAAAACATATCATAAGCAAAATTTTTACTAACTCCAGACTGAGATAATATAAATTAAAACAATGAATTAACATGATAATTTAAATAAAATAATGATTCCAGAAATACACACACGTATTTATCAATTGACACAGTATAATACATAATATAATCAATGCACAAAGCATTGATTTTAAAAAACATAGTACCATTAAAGCTTTCTCATTCAAGATTAATGTATGAAAGTTTTCCTTTGCCATTAATTCAGAAGCAATGCTAAATATTAAAGCAGTAAAAATCTATCTGACCACTTGTGAGGCTGAGATAATAGACATAGATAAAGCCAGACGCAAAATTAACAGGAAAAGTTGTTTCTTCCAAAAGACACTCTGCGACTATGCAGTGTCAAAAGACCTCCCCTCTTTGAATGTCTATCACTATCTTACTCAGAAGACCAGACCTAAATCCATAGCGTATGAGGCATTGTGCTGACTGGAATTTCATCAGTAAGAATGAAACATCTCCTCTCAGGAAGACCTTGGTCTTTTTGAAGCAGAGAAATCAGCTTTGATCTCCAACCAAGGGACTTCTGGACATGACATTCAATTCTATCTTAAATTTACCATTAAAAAAAATGTATCCAAGGTCCATGTTGCAGTTCATACTTAATATCAACCCCTTTATACATAATCCTTTTTGGCTTTGATTGTATCAAAACATCACTTTATTTTTTATATAAATACCATCTTTCCCCAAAATTCTGTCATAATTCTATCTTTTCCTTCCATGTCGAAAAGCTGCACAATTTCCTTGCAATTATTAAATACACCTAATTTTCCTGACTGCAGGTGTGTTCCTGGTGTTCTTAAAGTTAGTTGGTCTATGAAAATATATTTTAAAGAATTCCAAAGTAGACACAAGATTTTAGTGGAGAAGATTTTAATGACTCAAAACAAATCAAATTTTTAAAATAAAATTTATTAAAAATAGAGAAGTATAGATATGTAAATTAAACAAATTAAATATGTCTAACTTTTTAAAATACATCATTAAAAAGATTTTTTAATGACAAATAGAAAGCTCTTTGCTTGATATCTAACCAAAATATAGCACTAAAAAGACATAAATAATTATGAAAAAATTTGAAAGAGCATATGGTACTCTCTTCTTTGTTTCTGTGATAGATCACTGAGTATGATTGACTCCAAATCCATTCAAGTTTCTGCAAAGTCCATATGCTCTTTCTTAAATATGACTACATAATACTTCATTATGTGTATGTACCACATTTGTTTTATCCAGTTCAGCTTCAGTGGGCAACATGGTTGGTTCCATGTTTTTGCTATTGTGAATAGAGCTGCAACAAATATATGTGTGCAGGTATCATTTTGTAGAATGATTCGAGTTCCTCTGGGTATAATCCAAATAGGGAAATTTCTGGGTCATATTGAAGGTTAATTTCTAGTTCTTTCAGAAATCGCCACACTGTCTTCCAAAGAGGTTGCACTGGTTTGCCTTCCCACCAGCAGTGTAGAAGTGTTCCTTTTTCTCTGTTAACTCTAAATGGATCAAAGACCTAAATGTAAAACCTCCAACTATAAGAATCTTAGAAAACGCAGGAGATACTCTTATGGAAATTGGAACTGGCAACCAATTCCTATATAGAACCCTAAAGGCCCATACCTTAAGAAATAAGATAAACAAGTGGGACCTCATCAAACCAACGAGATTCTGCAAAGCAAAAGACACAATCAATAAAGCAGGGAGAAAGCCCACAGAATGGGAGAAAATATTTGCCAACTGTATATCTGACACCGAAAGGAAAAAAACAAACAGCCCTATTAAAAAGTGGGCAAAAGCCATGAATAGACACTTCTCAATAGAAGATATATGGGCAGCCAACAGATACATGAAAAAGTGCTCAGCCTCACTCATCATCAGAGAAATGCAAATCAAAACTATGTTGAGATACCACCTAACCCCGGTAAGAATGGCCATCATTAATAAAACAAACAACAACAGATGCTGGCAAGGATGTGGAGAAAGGAATGTTTCTACACTGCTGGTGGGAATGCAAACTAGTGCAACCTCTTTGGAAGACAGTGTGACAATTTCTGAAAGAACTAGGAAAAATATTTTTTAAATAGATGAACTAACAAATAGTCAAAATTTATTTATTTATTTTTTAATTGAAAAAAACCTACCCTCTTGTGGTAGCCTCTGTAATTGTTCCTCCAATCTTGTCTCCTGCAGAGCCACGTCTTTCACTCTCTCCTCAGTGTCTGGAGCAGGGAAGGAGGAAGGTGGGACTACAGTCCTCCCCTCCAACTCTCCTTTGGTCAGGGAGATCTCCTCTGGTGGGGAGGTATGGGATTGTCTCTTCCCCAGGTTTGCACTAGCGGGGGGAGGGGTGGTGCCCCAGTCAGGCTTATCCTGGAGTGGGTTCTCCTATTGCTATTGACGTCCAGGCTCCTCTGGATTTGTCCCTCTCAGTTGTGGCCCAGCTGTGTGGGTCTGATGTTCAGAGGACTGCAAGGGAGGAGTCAGCCCCAGACTCACCACTGATCTCTTTGGAGTTCTTTGTTCTTTTCTGGCCATATCCTTTGTCCTGCAGCTGGATCAGCGTAGGGGGTAGGGCACCTGGAACTCAGCACTCGTCAAGTCCCTCCTAAGTTTGTGTTTTCAGGATATTCCCTCTTTGTCCAAATCAATCCCTGAGTAGTTGATCCTCCAATGACAGAGATCAGGTCTGTTGCTCTGTGGTGAGCATGTTGGAGCACTTTCCTGCCCTGCCTCCAAGATGGTGGTGGGGAGCCTTTCTTATCATCTTTTGTTGGACTTTGCATCTGGACTCCCTCCACAGCCCCTGCTGCCAGTGCCCTGCCAGGTGCTGAAGTGGTGAGGCAAAGCCAGGAGCTGGCAGTCTCTCTTCTGTTGCAATGGTGAGGGAGAGCCTGGGGTGATGGCTTCTTCCTGCCGCTTTTTCTCAGAAAAAATTTTGTCTGTTTAAAAAAAAAATAATGGTACTTGACTTCTGTGACCTGGGAAGAGCCAGGGATGAAGCAGAGAAGCTGCAGCACCAGCTGTTGTACCAGGGGCCTGGCCACTTATTCACGAGTTCCAACTTAGACAGTCTCTAATCCTCTCCCAACATTTTCTTCCCAGGGAGGGTTTGTTGATTTAAAAAAAAAAAGAGAAAAGAAAGAAAAAGAAAATGGTGCTCGACTTCTGTGTCCCGGGAGTCACTAGGGTCCAAGCCCAGAAGCTATGGCACCAGCTGCTGTACCAGGAGAGCCCTGACTGCTAGCTCCCTAGCCCTCACTCAGTCAGCCACTCACACGCTCACTTGCTCACCAGCACGTACACAAGATTTTCCATACACTCACTCACTCACACGGAGACTCACATAGTCTGACCAACTCAGCTGTCATCTTCCTGACCAGCCAGCATTTTCTTTAATCTACTGATTTCATTTTCTTTAGATATATGCCCAGAAGTGGGATTGCTAAACCAAACAGAAGTCCTACTATTAATCTATCAAGTAATTTTCGTACTGTTTTCCAAAGTGGGCATACTAATTTACATTCCTACCAACAGTGTACAGCTAGTCATTTCTACTGACCAAATTAAAATGATGAGTCGCTCCACTCAACATCACAAATCTCCCATTAATCTTTCTGGTTTTCCCTCCACTCCCTTAAAAAAAAGCCAAGAGAGAAGTGATATGTGTTGGGTAGCAGGCTGGGAAACTCCAGGCCCTGGTTCTCTTGTGAAAACACTAAGTCACAATAGGTGGACTAAAAATAACATGTGAAGACTCGAGACACAAGGAAGCTGCAACAACAAGGTGAAATTCAAATTAAAGGCCATCGTCAAACTGGTGGAAAATTTTATGTGCCTGTGCTAGCCTCTTCTCCACCCCTCCCTGAGGAATCTGCTCAGTTCCTGGTTGCTCTGTCTGGATGGAGGGGAGAAAGTGGAACTTGCCTGTAACCTCCTGGGTCTTTGGTTTCTATCTCACCTGCCTCAGCACTGGTGAAACTGTGGTACCATGTAGATACCCAACTGTAGTCAACTGAAGCAGAGTGGGTACCACAGCATGTTAGAGCTGCAAGGGGAATACAGACCCACAGGTGCCTTGGAGCAAGAGACTACAGGAAGATGAGTACAATGGAAATCCAAGACTTCTGAGAAAAAAGTTAAGACTCCTAAAAACAGTCATGTGTATGAAGGAACTGGGAAATAAAAGCACACACAAAGAACCCAGGAAGATGCATCCCAGAACTTTCAGAGGACCCCGGGTGTTATAGTGGGCTGATTATTGGAGCTCTTGCAGGGAGCCAGATCCTAAAGATTAGGAGAGGTGGTTATTTTTTTCTAATCTTAAAATTTGAACCAAAGATCACAATGCATCAAAGAAACAGAAAAACATGGCCCATTCAAATGAACAAAACACAAAGAGAACATTGATGATGAATGATAAATGGAGGAAACATCCAGAAAGGTGACCTTTGAGAGTGGTGGAGAGCATAGAAACCATTGTGGAAGTGATGAGGTTGACCTTTTGTAGGAGCACTGCCAAGTCATTTGCTGTAGGAGGTAAGCAAAGTACAAGTGATATACAGGCGGGCTCTTTTCCAACGATTTCCATCTTCTCAGTCCACTTAAAACCAGGCGCGGTGGCTCAAGCCTGTAATCTCAGCACTTTGGGAGGCCAAGGTGAGAGGATTGCCTGACCCCAGGCGTTTGAGATCAGTCTGGGCAATTTGATGAGACCTCGTCTCTACAATGTATCAAAAAAATTGCTGGGCGTGATAGCACACACCTATAGTTCTGACCACTTGGAAGGTTGAGGCAGAAGGATTGCCTGAGCCCAGCAGGTCGACGCTGGGGGGGCCGTGAGCATGCCACTGCACTCCAGCTTGGGCGTTAGAGTGAGACTCTGACTCAAAAAAAAAAAAAAATCAAGGGAAGCTTCTCTCAATAAAGTGCAGGGAGGTCTTGCTAAAAGTATAAAAAGGAAAGATATTCATCTTGGAGAGCAGGGGAGTTAATGAAATATTAAGATTGTAGGGCAGCCTTAAAACTCACCTTGGGAATGAGTTTATGAGTTTAACATGAGCATGTTTGTCAGATAATCTATGCTTTCAGTTGTCTCCAGCCAAGTATCTAAACCGTGCCACAGTTTCATCAGTGCTGAGCCAAGTGAGATAGAAACCAAAGAGTCAGAATGTTGCAGGCAAGTTCCAAGTACAGCAGGGTTCCTAGCAAATAGTATGCACTCATACTCCACAATTAAGTATGGTAAGAACATTGCCAAGAAGGATGACAGCAGCAACTGTTATCATTATTATAGAACCAGTATGATTCATGTGAGGAAGATATGCTATGTTTATGCTCTTCCAATATCTATAGTTTACAGCATATGATAGGTGTTCACAATATGTTTGGTTCAGTAAATAGGTCTTTGGGGCAATTAAAGAAAGTGCAACCAGCCTCCTTGTCTGTGTGGTGCTTCTCGTATAATGTGGTATGATTTAGTGTCATAAGGTGCCGTCCCATCCCTTCAATATGTTAACTTTCTACGTTTAGAAGTAGAGATAACCCTACCCGCAACACGTCCTGTCTCTAACCTGGGCTTTGTGATGGCGCGGGTGTTGGTTGGATTCTCATTTAGTGTAGAAAATTCTCCAGCCCTGAGCCTAAAGATATATTCAGTGAATCTCCTCTATGTTCCAATAATTTGCACTAAAATGCTGTCTCTTACCTTTGTAGATGCCCAATGAGGGATTGTTTAACATTCAGACCCATTGTTTTTTATAAGTTTTGTTTTTCCCATTCCTCTTCATCTCCAAATTTTATAGGCAATGTTGTGGTTTTAAGAAGTGAGCCACTGGAGTCTGAATCTTGGCTTTTTTAAATTCTGAGCTGTGTGGTCCTAGGCATGTTACCCAATCTTTTTGTACCACAGTTTCCTGTTGCTAAGAGTTAACAAAAAGTGAATCTTCTTAGAACAGAGCTGCTCTGAGTCTCGAGCTGCAGCTCCTAGAAGTGAAAGAAGTTCTGCCTTTGTCAATTGGTGACTTAG
>CAUYQG010157117.1:0-19550 GCA_963574415.1 Tarsius wallacei | reverse complement strand
CTGCCCCTGCAGCGCTCAGGCTGCCAGGAACAATCGTGGAACAATTGTGCCCACAGAGTGAACACCTCCCCACATGCCAAGTGCCAGGAGAGGCAACCCAGGATGTTGTGAGCCGCCTCACCAGGGCTGTCTCTCCTGGGTGTGTTCTCTGGGCTCCAGGGAGCTTGTGGGCAGAAACCCTGTGGATCCGGTCCTGTGGGCTTGGCCTTGGGGGACAGAGGCTGTGAGGAGGATAAACAGTGCCTGAGGGCACCTGCTGGCCCACTGAGGCTGCAGTCCACCCAGCCCTGCAAGAAGCGGTCCTGGGGACTTTTCTGCAGCAGGAGATTAGTATGTGTAGGGAGGGTCTTTGGAAAGTCTATCCCGTATTCTCTGTGTGAGCCATTCCAGCTGGGGGCTGAAGTCTCCAAGAACTGTGTCAGAGCTTTAGGGGAAATAACGAGCGAGATTATTTCAGGAGGAGGGAGCAGTGTGAGCATACGGCCGGAGGTGGAAACAGTAGGCAGACCCAGGAGGGTGGGGCGAGAGAGAAAAAGGAGGAGAAACTGGGTCCTGGCCCTCAGGAATTTCAAGGCACCCTGAGGAGGCTCGACCCCCACCGTGCACCAGCAACGGTAACTACTGCCCTGTGAAAAGCCAGCCATGTGCCTGGAAAGGGTCATGTGTGATCTCATTGTGTCCTCCCTAGATCCAGGAAGATTGCTAATGCCAGGTCCCATTTTACAGATGGAAAAAGCAAGGTCAGAGGGATTAAATCTGCCCTCCAAGAGTGCAGTGGTAGGTAAGTAAAGGATCAAGATATAGTCTCAGTGTGCCAGCTCTGCAGCTGGCACACAACATCCTGGGTTGCCTCTCCTGGCACTTGGCATGTGCCCTTAACACCCCAGTGTGCCCACGAAACAATCAGAGGGAATTGGGGGTGACGGGCAAGGCCCTTGCCAGCTCCACCTGTGGTCTTGTCTGTATCTCTACCAAACTGAGAGCTCATTTACCTCTGTGTTGTGCAGAGCCCTGCAGGACACTAGGTGCAGAATTGGTACTTAGGAAATGTGAATAAGTTGTCATCTGAAGAGAAAACACAAAGTGCTCACTGTGTGCAGTGTCACCACAACCCTATGAGGTCGATACTATCATTATGCCCATTTCACAAATGGGCTAACTGAGATGCAGCTAGTAAGTAGTGAAGCTCTGATTCACCAGGCATCAAGTAAATAGATTAACGAACCAATGAATGAGCAGATGAGCGTGCATAATAGTGCATGAATGAATGAAAGAAAAGATGAGCAAATATGTGAGAGGTTGAAGAGGCATGGAGGGAGTGAAGGTGAGGTGTAGGTCTTGGTGGGGTGAAGAGTCAAAGGCCCTTCCTCCTGGAACCACCTCACTCCACTTCCAGCTCCTGGGGAAAGGCTCCTTCTCTCGTCTCAGGGAGCCTGATCCTCTTTGCCAGGCTGTTGCCTAGCAACAATGCCCTCCCTGGCCAGCCCCGCCCACTTCAGTCGGCCAAGGCTGGGGGTGTACAGCCAGCCCTGAGGGCCTGGCCCCTGGCGGGCAAGGAGCGAGGGACCCTGAGTTTCCAAGCTGGGAGAAGGAGGTCAGAGCTGGGAGGGAGCCTGAGTGGGCTCTGAGACTCGAAGAGACCCTCGAGGAAAGGCTGGTCCAGTCATTCATTCTAAAGGTGCTCTGTCTGGTGTGGGGGAGGAGAGGCGGTGCTCACCAGGGTTCATGGCAGTCACCATCGGGCCTGGAGTCTGAAGTCCTGAATTCGAGTAGATTTTGGATGACTTGCTTTCCGTTCTGAATCCACTTCCTCATCTGTCGAATGGGGACAGAATGCCCCCTGCCCAGGGAATGACGTAGGGATAGACCAGGAACACAGGAAGGCCTTGCAATGGGAGGGTGCGGGCTATTTTTATAAGTAAGGAGTGTGCAATCTATTTCCAGAGGAGAAAGAATTTCAGTACAAAGAACTCTCATAGTCCCTTCCAAGAGAGGATGGGATGATGTGTGAGGCAGCACTAGGCCTGGAGGGCTCCCTGCTGAGGTGGTACTGGGGCTGGGCCCAAGGTGGAGATGGGGGTAGGGAGTGGGAAAAGACACCTGGCAGAGGGAAGAGGCTGTGCGAAGGCCTGGAGGCAGGCATTGAAGGGCATCTAATAATGGCCACCATTTATTCAGGGCCAGGTACATTTACCTTGAATCCTCACAGCAGCTCCATGAGGCTGGAATTAGTGCTTCTATTTCATAGGAAAGAAAATGTTGGCTTGGAAAGGTAAAGCAGCTTGCTTGAGGTCACACAGCTGGTGAGTAGCAGAGCTAAGTCCAGCCTGCATTCCCCTGCTTGATGCACTCAGAGAAGAAAGTGGCTGAGATGGGGGCAGCCACAAGAGCCAGGGCCAGAAATGCCACCACGGAGTGACCCTCAGCGCAGGAGCTTGGACCTTGGGCAGAGGGTACAAGGGAGACATTGATGGTTTCTGAGCTGGGAGAGGAGTGACCCAGGCTGTCCCTCAGTGCTGTCCAGGGCCATCTGTCTCCACCTCCTACACTTGCCACTCTCTGCATCCATCCACCCCTCTCTCCACCCCCGCCACTTCTCAACCACACCGAGAAGCCATGTGTGATGGTGGAAATGTAAAAATATATATGCAACCGAAAAACAACATCGGCTGACAGCACATAGCTATAAATACTCTGACGGGTGCGGAAACGATCCTCGGATCCTGCTTCCTGCTGCCTGAGGAGCGGGGGCATGGTGTTTGGCAGGTGGGGTGGTGGGACTCAGGAAGGGGAAAGGAAGAGGGACAACTATTTGTGGACCTACTTTGTGCCAAGCACTTTACAAGCGTTACATCACCGAGTCTTTGCAAAACCCTCCAGTGAGTCACTACCGTTATCCCCGTTTCACAGATCAGGAAACTGAAGTTCAGATAAGTAGGTCACCCGGCCAAGGTCACACAGCCTCACTGAGAGGGAACTGTGTGCTGGAGTTCCAGCAAGCTCCACCTGGTGAGAGAGGCCACGCCCTGCCACGGGCCAACTCTGGAGGAAGAAAAAGCCAGCTTCAGACTCTGCCTCCCTCAATCCTTGTCCAAGGCCAAAGAGAGCTTGAGGCTTCCAGGCACTCCCCCTGCTTACACACCTTCTGTGGCTCTCCGTTGCCCTTCAGATAAAGAACAAACTCCTCAGTGTGGCCTTCAGGGTCCTGTGATCTGGTCTCTGCCCACCTCCAGAGCCTGCCTCCTGCCATTGCCCCAGATTTCTGAGCCACAGCCATACTAACCTTTGGGGACCTCTACAGGGCTGCGCACTTACTGCTTCTGCACCTGCTGTTCCCTTTGTCAGGTGAGCTGTTCCTCTCAAATTACCTCTTCTTACCTTGGGGGGCCTCGGTGCAAGTGCCACTCCCTCAGGGAAGACTCCCAGGCCTCTTCCCCTGGTTAGATCCTCCCATTAACCGACTTTCAGGTGTTTTCCCTGCAAGACACGTAGCACGATTATAATTGTGTGGGTTGTTGGGTGATGGGCCACAGCTGGTGAGAGGCAGGACCAGGACTGGACACAGGCAGTGTGGCTGCCAAGCCAATGACCCTGAGTGCTCAGCTGCTCAGGTGTGCCCAGAGTTCCCCTCACTGGCAGGAAAGAGGAAGATGCCACCTCTTCTCTGAGTGGGCAGGGCTGGGAGTTGGCAGCACGATGTGACATGGCCACTGGCTCACTGGAGGTGATGGGGGGAAAAGGGAAGAGAAGGAAAGAAAGTGGAAGAGGGAGAGGGATGAAGGGACTCCTGGGGCCCTGTAAGGGGGCCTGGGCACCGACTGAGAATGGGAAGTGAGTTGACTCTATCTCTTGGCACTTTCTCATGCTCCGGGTCAGCTTTCTACAGTGGCCTGGGCCCATGTGCACCCTGGCCAGTGTGAGGCACAAGGTGAGGCGGCCTCAGGGCTATTTGTTCATCTTCAGGTCTGCCCTAGAGACCAGTGTTGCCCAATAGAAATATCATATGAGCCACTTATGCAATTTTTATTTTAATTTTCTAGGAGCTACTATTTTGGAAAGTTAAAAGAAACAGTGAAGTTAATTTCAATGTTTTATCTAACCTAATATACTCTGAATACTATTCCTACATGTAATCAAGATAAAATAAATTCTTAATGAGATATCTCACTTTTCTTTCCATACTAAGTCTTCCAAATCCAGTGTGTAGCTTACGCTTGTAACACATCTCCTTTTGGACAGCTGCATTGCAAGTGCTCAGTAGCTACGTGTGGCCAGTGGCTACCACACTGAGTGGCACAGTGCTGAGTTGTAAACTCCGTGAGAGTCAGGACTGTAATCACACCCACCATAAAATGGATGCTCAGAAAACATTTGGTGAATGATTGACTGACTGACTGACTGACTGACCGACTGACTGAATGAATGAACAAATAGTCCAAGGCCTTCTCAGATCAGAAGCCAGACTCCCAGCATGGGCCATAGACACATTCTAGTCCCATCTCTGCATCCAGTTTTCTGTGTGACCACAAGTCCCCTCTCTTTTTGGGCCTCAGTTCTACCTTCTGTTCAGTGACTGTGGGGTGGACTTGGTGATTTTTCTGGGCTTTCATTAGAGGGCTGAAGGTAGAAGTCAGGCCCCAGTGAAGTTTCCTGCTCCTATCCACCACCTACATCCTACTATATCCCACCTGTGTGTGAGACAGGCGGTCTCAGGAAAGGCCTCCAGGTGACCTTCTGTACAGCATGGAGCCAGACACAGAGGGGGAAACCAAGGGGGCTCCAGACTCACTATGATCTTTGTACAGGCAGCAATGCCAAGGTGGGTGCATGGGTGTGGGGCTCCCCCCAGCTCCATACCTCACATTTGTTCACAGTTGGGACAATAGCAGGGCAGGGTTTATCCCTTTAATTCTGCAGAGAAGAAAAAGGGAGGCCAAGAGACTTGCCAGGACCAGTCTGAGGTCACACAGGGAGAAGGGCGGGGCTGGCTACTAACCTGGGCCCCTGTGTTCCTCATCTGCAAAATGGGTACAAAATCTGCCTTCATCCCGTGATGCTTCAACGCCTCAAATCCAAGCTTCACTACTTACCCCTGTGATCGTGAGCAAGACGCTTTACCCCACTGTGCCTCAGTGTCCTTATTTGTAAATGGGCATCATAACAGTGCCAACCTTACAGGATTGTTGTACCAATGAGATGTGTAAACATATGTAAAGTGCTTATAAGAGTACCTGGCATACTGTGTCATATGAGTGATGAATATTATTATTAGCCTTTATCACAGAGCTATTCTGCAGTTTATAAAAATGAGGATGTGACTGGGGTTTGCAAACTCAATAGTCCCGTCTGGAGAGGCAAGTGCCTTTTGGCTGCAAAGGATGTTGCGAACTAGAAGATGTGTTGTGACTTGCAAAGCATTTTGTAAATGTTGCCGCAGTAAGGAGGCTATTGTAGGTTAGCCTTTCATAATCCAAAAAGCACTTCAAAATCATAAATCACTTTGGGGACCGAAGAGCTCTTTGTAAGGGCTTTCTAGACTGTTGAGTGCCGTGCAAGTTGGAGACAAGAGGCCTTTCAAAGACGTGGGCAAGAAGCTGGGTGGGAGTGGGGAGAGGAAGAAACCAGCTCCAGAGGATGAAAACAGCAGCCGCTTCCCTCCGTTCTCGTCACCTCCCGTGCCAGCCAGCACAGAGAAATTCCAGCAGATCTGCAGATTCCTGCAATTCTGTGCTGAGGCCAGGGAGGCCTCCCCATGTCGCTGACTCAGCCAAATGGGGTTGCGTGAGTTAAGCAGGAATCAGCCCCATCTTCCTTGCTTCCGTACCTTTTCTTTTTTCCTCCTTCTGCTACAAAGGCAATGAACCTGACCCCATTTAAAGATTTCCCTCTAGGGCCGGGAGGTGGTGAGCCTCCTGATGACCTTGCCCTGAGTCCCAGACTTGGGTCTGTGAGGAGATCCAGCCTGGAGCACATGCTGAGCCCCATCAAAAGAGTAACAGAGGTACGAGGGTCAAAGGGCAGGTGAAGGCCACGCAAAGGCCCCAGTTGTGAAGTTCCTGGGTTCCAGTCCCACATCTCTGCTACTTTCTCCTCTATGACCTTGGGCAAGTTCCTTGATTTCTCTGAGCCTGAGTCCCTCAGCTGGACTGTGGGGTTGATAATGCTCATCTTGTGTGTGTGTGTGTGTGTGTGTGTGTGTGATTATTTATTTATTTATTTATTTTTATGTTTTATTTGTGTGTGTGTGTGTGTGTGTTGCTATTAAGTGGCCTGGTGTGCATGTGAATTCTGTCCCTTCCTCTGGCTGCAGGAATGAGGGCCTTCTAATAAGGAGTAGCAGACGACATGGCAGCTTCTACAGGGGTTATGAGTATGGGTTTTCAAATCATAGAGACCTGGGTTCAAATCCTAGCTTAGCTGTGTGCCTTTAGGCAGGTCATACCACCTCTCTGAGCCTCTATTTCCTCAGCTATAAAATGGGCATAATGATGGTCTCTACCTCATCAAATGTTTGCAAGACTTGAGACACGGCATGTATGGCACGTATAGTACAAAATCCAGCACACAGGAACTGCCCAATGAATGGTCACGATGAAGTCCCCATCCCCAAGCGAGTTTGGGAGTGTTGTGGTACTCCATAGTACCATACACTTCTCCTTTGTATGTCTCCTCACACTTACAAGTAAGTGCCAGATAAAAAGCCTCTGGACCCAGCCAGAGCCCTCCACCCCTGGAATTTAACCCCAGAGACTCCTTTTCCACAGTCCCTCTCATCTGGTTCCTGCTTTATACCATTAAGGCAGAGGAGGGGAGTGGTGGTGCTCTTTTAACAAGTGGGTCTAGGATTGCCTGTGAGCTTTCCACACGAAACCCTCCTTGGACCAAGAGATCTGTAGGTCCAGCTGGATGTTGGAGAGAAAAGTATGTGGGCTCAGGAGCCACTGTAGGGAAAGTCACTTTGCCCATCTGAGCTTGAGTTTGCTTCTGACAATCAGATTCCTACCTCACAGACTGGCTGCGGGTAATCAAAAAGGGAATGTCGTGAGCAGTTATCCGGCACCGGGCCCAGCCTGGGGCTGATGCTCCACAAAGCATGATTCTGTGGCCTTCCTGAGATAGCTTGGGGTCGGAGGAGTTCAAGTGTGACCCCCATGCTGGCCTAAGTGCCTGTGGGAAGAACACTAGACTGGGAAAAATGTTGTATGGTCCCGTTCTAGTTCCAGCCCATCATGATGTGTGACCTTAGCCAAGTCACTCCCATCTCTGAGCCTCAGTGACCCCATTCAACTCAACCCTGGGAGGCAGCTAAGAGGTGAACCCTGGAAGAAGAAAGACCTGGTTCAGTCAGTTATCTGGGGAGACACTCGACCTCTTCGAGCCTCAGTTTTCTCATCTGTAAGATAGAGATTCATTGGTGTGCACAGACTTTCCAACTCCATTCAGTGATGCCATGTTGGTGGCTTGAAATTTACCATAGTAGAAGTATTTACACCAAGGGAATTGGCAAATAGTATAAATCAGGGCCCTCCACCTCCACCCCCAATAGCCAGCTTACCAATACACTACTGGGACTCAGGTAATGATACTTTCCACCATGATTTTGGGGGCTATTCAAAGAGCTATTGCTTGGTTTTTTAAACACTTAGCACAACACCTGGGACACAGTGGGCACTAACACATGCTAATTAAACACACTTAACATTTGTCAGCCATCACTTTGCCTGATATAAAGTGTTCACATCTGTCATCTTATATAACATTAACAGCCCTAGGAAGTTTCCAGAGGAGGAAATTCAGGCTCAGACAGGCTTGCTGACTTCAAATGCAATTAAATTTTGCAGGCCTACCATATACTGAGTTATTCTTATATATCCATCTCATTTCAGCCTCGCAACTCTCTCTCTCTCTCTCTCACTACAGATGAATCAACGATGCAGGAAGGGCAGGTGACCTGTGCAAGGTCACATATTTGTACCAGTCTTGAACCTGCATCCACCAGTCTGCATCTCAGCAAGTCACCCTCCCCACCCCATCCAGCTGCATCCTCTTCTGGATGAGGACAAGCTTGCTGATATGATCTCTCTGGCCCTTTCCAGCTCTGACATCCTCGGTATTTAAATCAGCACATGAATATTTCACAAGCATCCCAGGCGAAAATAACCCCCTGCCTGGTTATGTCAGGCTGCGGCCCCAGTCGCTAGGCCACGGCTCTCTTGCTATTTGCGAGACATGCAATTCTGCGAGGCCTCCCAGCAGCAGCCCAAGGAATCGATAGTCTTTAAATAAGTAATTAGAGGAGCTGAAGATGTAGGCACAGCCAGGAGGGAGCAGGGGAATATAAACTCAAAACTCTCCTGAGTTCACTGCTAAGAGCTTGGTTCTATTTCTTGGTCAAGAAATGTGACAGGACCTGGGGTGGGGTGGAAGATGGGGAAGGGCAGGAAGAATAAGATGAAAACAATAATAGTTGGCACTTCCTCTGTGTCAGGCTTTGAATCATCATTGCCATATCTAATTGTTCTCCTCAAGTCATTGAGGCTCAGAGAGGAGAAGTCAGTTGCATAGGGCCACACAGCTAGGAAGTGGCAGAGGTTGCAGGTCTGTCTGACTTGCGAGCAGGGTTTCTCAACCTTGTGCTATTGACACTTGGGGCTGGATCATTCTCTGTGGTGGGGGCGGCCCTGTGCATCGCTGAACGTTTAGTAGCATCCCTGACCTCTACGTATTAGATGCCAGTAGCACATTCTCTCTACTGGTAACAACCAAAAATGTCCCCAGACATTGCCCAATGTCCCCTGGGGGGCAAAATTGCCTCCCAGTTGTGGACCGCTACTATAGAGTCTGTGTTCACTTTGTTGTTCCCTTCCTCTGCTTTTAGGATAAGGACAAAAATCTTCCTCTTAGCCTAGAGGCAGCTCTGGAGCCAAGCTGGCAGAGTGAAAACACCAACTTGGATACTCACCGGCTATGTGCCCTTGGGCAATCTCTCTACCTCTCTGTGCCTCACTTTCCCTCTCTGTAAAATGGGGGCCTCCCAAAATGTTATCAAGAGGTTAAGCGAGTTAGTATATATACAGCATTTAGAACAATACCTGGCCCATATGTATGACCCATTGTCACGATCCAAGGGCCTGCCTGACCAGGTCCCAGCCCATCTCTGCAGCCTCCCTGGTGCCACTCTCCCCAGAAGAATGGGAAGAGCAACTGGCCCAGAAGTCTGCAAACAAGCATCCTTGACAACCTCTGCGGCTCCTCCCTTTCCAGATGCACTCTTCTTCCCCCAACCCCAAAGGAGCTGGGAAAACAGCAACAAGGATGGCCTTTCGTCCCAAAGGATCACAAGGTAATAAGAACAAAGCTGCTACTTCCTCTCTCCCTGCATGTGTCTGTGCATGGAGAAGAGGGTGGAGGTGCTACACACAAATTTCACAAACGTTTCCGATGAAAATGCAATACCTTTTATGATCCAGGAAGCTATAAAAACACATATAAACAAACATTTTATCACTGGAGCTGGTCTTTGCATTTTATTGACCTGTAGCATTTTTTTGTTTTACTGATGTCTGTTAGAAACAAGGTTCTGGAACGCTGTCGCTGTCCTCGTTTGGGTGCTTGTGGGAAATTGTATCCAGAAAGGCATTTCAGGGCCTGTCCCTATAGAAACAGCCCCCATAGCAGGAGTGTGTGTGTATGTAGCTAAAATCCTCCCTTATCTCAGGGGGATGGATGCCTAGAGATTACTTGGTGCAGCCTTCTCATACAGCAGAGGAAATTAAGGCCCTGACAGGGCAGTACTTTGTCCAGGATCACAGAACTTGGCTCAGAGACCATTTTATGAGTGTTTTCGTGTCGCCCTAGTGGCTGTAATAAATATCTCAGTGGCACAATAGAGTTGTCTGTCTAGCTCACAGAACAGGGTTCCTGGTTGGTGAATGGGCCTTCCACGTGGTGATTCAGGACCCAGGCTCCTTCTTTTTGTGGTGACAACCTCCCCTAGAACCTCCGAATCATCTTCTTTCCTCTGGATGAGGGAAGACTTTGGAGGATTGCACACTGGAGGTTTCTATAGGCCAGGGCTGGAAGTGATTCATGTCACTCCTGTGTCTATGTCCCATAGCCAAGCCTCAGTCATGTGCCGTACTTAACCACATGGAGGAAGAGGTAGTTTGGTAAACATCTAGGCAGGTCTTGGTGCCTGGGCTGGAAGATGCACCAGCAGAGATGAGTGAGGCAGGAGACCGGCCCCACTGGAGCTCATGGCATATTGACAGGAGTGGGGCTGGGGGCGTAGCAGCAAACGCAGGCCACTGATGTCCCCAGCTTGAGGCTCAGAACAGGGACTCATCTTTCTGCACCCCCATTCCACTGATCACCAGAAGCCTGTTTACTTCTCCCTAGAGAGACCCCCAACCCTATGGTAAGTTCAAGACTCCAAGGTCCTTGCTAACTCAGTCCAAAAGGAATCAGTTGTCCTTTTACCTAAAGGGTCACATGGAAGAAACTAGAATGTCTGGGTCATTTCCCGACAGGCTCTATTCTCTGCCTCAGACCCAGCAGTATTTCCTTTTTGAGGGCAAAGGGGAAGCCTCTCTCCTCAGTGTCATGTCACTAGACACCATCACAGGCCTGAGCTCCCGACAGAAGAGCACTTAAGAGATGACACATAAGACCCCTATGGGTTGAAAGTCAACCCACCCGCCCCCTACCAGTCTTTTTGGAAAGAGCTTCCGCCTTCTTCTGGGACCAACTTCTCTCCCCTCCCCATCTAGGCAGGTAGTCCTGGCAGGAGTAGCCTCCAGGAGTGGCCTCACTCATGTGTACGTGAACACACACACCTCAGAGCCACTTATAGCACCCTTTGGCTGACCAGCATCTATTTGGGGAATCCCAAGATGGTGGAAGAACCCACACCTCCCACCACAGAAGCTGACTGAAGCGGATATTTTGCACTCCCAGAAACTAGAATGTGGACATATGGTCTAAAGTGTGGCCAAGAGGACACACCCTCCCTGGACTTTGACTCTGCAGAGTGACACTGAGGCGCAAGGTTAATCAGACATTCTTGTGCAGTGAGAGGTGTCAGCTGGGGTACAGGGACCAGCTGGCCAGCAGCCGCCTCCACGTGGCTCCACATTGGCCGTCTTAACTATGGGTTCCTGTCAAGCCTGTTTCTCCAGTTTCTCTGTCAATTGTATGAGCTACCTGATACTTTTCCAAACAACTCCTTTAGGTAAACCAGAGTCAGTTCTTACAACCAACAGCCAAGCTCCCTGAGGAGCCTTGGTGCTGCACCCAGCCTGCTCCCACCAGGATTTCCTTTATTGCCAGCTTCATCCAGGGCTTCCTGAGACCTCAGGCAGGTCTAACACTGTCCACCCTCAAGGGAAAGGCCACAACCCCCACCCTCTCCTTCAGGATACTTTTGGCAAATCTCTAATTAACCTGTCTTCACACTCCTTCAACATTCTAAGTCCTCAGAGGGCTGCGAACAGAACCAACATAATTGGTTTGCTCTGCAATCCTATGAATTTTATTTTATGCCTTTAAAAACATTATTCTGAGAAAGGGCCCATAGGCTTCACTTGATGCCAATGAGCACCAAAAAGGCACCAAAGGGCACCAAAAAGGTGAGGATTGCTCTGGGTTATAGCCTCCAAATTGCTATTATAGTGTCAGGAATCCTTCCTCCATCACCCGGCCCCTTGCCTCATAAGACTCCTATGGGTTGAAAGTCAACCCACCCGCCCCCTACCAGTCTTTTTGGAAAGAGCTCCCGCCTTCTTCTGGGACCAACTTCTCTCTCCTCCCCATCTAGGTAGGTAGTCCTGGCAGGAATGGCCTCACTCTCCAATCATAGCTGGCTGATTAAGGAGGGGTGGGCTGTTGACCCAAGCCAGGTCAACCAGGTTCTCTCCTGTAGTTGTTTTTGTGTGTTTTTAAACTGGAACTGGGGGAAACAGTTATTCTCTCCCTGGCGAGGTCTCTGGAGTCGAGGACTGTCTTGTTTTCTCCAAAGTGAAGGAAGACAATTTGAGTAGAAGAAGAAAGCTTAAAGGAAGGGGAGGGGAGGAGGGGAGAGAGCCAGCTGTGTCACAGTCTGTGGTCCAACTGTGGTCCTGCTCTCTGGGCAATGTAGTTATTTATTGCTTCCTTGAGTTCCCCACTTCTGCCTCAGTTAGAGATGGAGTTTGCCACTGTCTGCCTTGTTCCTGCTGGATCTTTAGAGTTTGTACAGAGCCGGGCACATAGTAGGTATACAGCCAGCACCTGTGAATGAGTGAATGTACAAACACATGCATAAGAAAGAATGTACAAGGTACAGAGGACAGAGGGATTAACTCTGCCTAGGTGAATGTCAGGAACTGCTGGGGTGGGAGGTGATATTCAAAGGTGAAAGGAGTTTTCTGGATGGCTACAGAGGGCATGACTACAGTTGGGATATTGAAAGGGTATCTGCCCATGGGGAGAGTCACGGACTGTCATGGGTAGTTATTGAGGCTGGAGAAGACAGCTGGGACTAGCCTGAAAAAAAGCTTAACTATCAGACTCAAATGGGAACTCTACAGCTCTTGGCTGAGCTAGGTCTAAAGCCCAGGTGTTCCTGATCATGGCCAGAGTTTTTGTAGGATGTCTTCCATGGAAGTGGAGGGGTGGGCACTTCCTGGGCCCATATCTATACCTTAAAATTTGGCCGCCTCCCAGTGCCTGTGCCAGGTCCTCTCCTGTTTCTGTGTCCACCCTGCACAAGCTCATCCCTTCCTGTGGCTTCAGGGGCACTTAGAGCTGGGATTCCCAACCTTCCATTTCCCATCAGCTCCAGACCCAACTATCCAGTGGCTGGACCTTCTCCTCCAGGCTTCCCCATGGGCCCCTCAGACTCAGATTCACATCCCAAATCAGACTCACTCTCTTCCCTCCCTGTCTACTGTTTGCATCCTCTTTTTGATGTACACAGCACTTTCCAGGTCAGCCACCCTGTTAGGGTTAGATTTCTAACCCCATCAAAGATAGAGAGAAACAGTCCCAGAGATGGGCAGGACCGAGCCACACAGGTGAGTCCACCTGACTCCAAGTTCGCATTGTTTGATTAGGACTCAGGATAGGACAATGTTTTTCACCTCTGACCCCCAGGCCTCCTGGGACTGGGGCAGTAAATGTTGACCAGATCGATTTCCACCACGCCTAGAACTCAGCGGTCAGCTGCTGACCACACTGTCAATTATTCAGGCTCCCTGGGCTTCCACCAAGAGCCACAGTTTAACTAAAACATGGCTCCATTGTCTTCACACCCCCAACTTTCCCTCAAAGGTTTGGGCGGGCGTGGATAGCCAGTCAGCTTAGGGCACCTCCCAGGGCAGCCAAGCTGTCCCAGACCCTTACTCCCACTCCCCAATTCACAAATCAGCTGGGACTTGGGAGCTTCCTGGTCCTCAAACCCCTTGGAGAAGATCTTGGGCTGAGATGACTGAGGCCCAAGGGCAGAACTGGAACAGCCATCAGAAGATACCAGAGGCAGGTTTCAATCCCATTCCTTGGGACACAGACTTTTCTTGTCACCAGAGAAAAACAGACATTCTGGAAGGCAGGGAGTCACAAGTCCACACAGGTGTGTGATAGTCTGTGGAGCAGGACTATCAACAGGAAGGTATGTATCCATGGAGAGAGTCATAGCTGTCAGTAACAACTAGAATTTTAAATGCACTTTAAAGTTCACAAAGCTTTCAATGACATATGTCATCTTGTGGCCTCAAGTCTTTTTTTGAACCAGGTGGTGCATAAAAAAAAACACATTCAAGGCTAGGTGCGGTGGCATACACTGTAATCCCAGCACTTTGAGAGGTCAAGGTGGGGAGGATTGCTTGAGCTCAGAAGTTTAAGACCAGCCTGGGCAACATGGCAAGAAAAACTTTCCTTTCATTAGCCAGGCATGGTGGCACACTCCTATAGTCCCAGCTACTTGGGAGGCTGAGGCGAAAGTATCGCCTGAGCCGGGGAGGTTGAGGCTGCAGTGAGCTGTGATCAAGCCACTACCCTCCAGCCTGGATGACAGAATGAGACCCCAACTCAAAAACGAAAAAACCCACATTTATTCAATAGTAGTTTGTTGAGCATGTCAAGCAATCTGCGAGGTGCTACAAGATGAGGTAAGAATATCAATTTGGCCCTACCCTGGAGTAATAGTGGTATTGAATGCTAATAATAAGGGGACTTACCAAGTGTCAGGAATGATTCAAAACACCCCCTGTGCTTCAACACGCTACCCTCACAACAACCTCATCAGGCAGCTGCTGGCATTGTCTCCATTTCAGACAAGAAAAGATTTTAGAGGTGAGGCACAGAGAGGTACAAAAATGCACCCAAGGTCACACAGCCTGTGCAAAAGATGGAGCAGAATTTGAGCCCAGGCATCCAATTTCAAGGCCCTGCTCTCAGCCTCTGCTCAAAGTCGAGTGAAAGTCAGTGGATGTTAAGTAGATGATAACGTGTAAGTAATGCTCTAACGACAGAACTGTAAAGATCACAGGGAGTATAACAGGAAGGACTAATCTACCTGAGACAAGTGTGGAGGGAGGGATCACCAGTCCCAGAAGGCTTTTAGAAGTGTCCTTTAGCTGAGTTGAGGGGCTTGCTGGGGGAAGAGCCCAGGGAAGGGACTTTCTAAGCAGTGATAACTGCAAGTGTAAAGACCCTGAGGCTCAGGACCCCCTCTGAGCTTGCCTGGAATGGGAGCAGGCAGCATGCTGCACTTGGCTGAACCTCAGCCAACCCCCTCCCTGGGCCCACTTCCTCTTTGTCTGTCGGCTATATTTTTAGATCGCTTACTTTCAGATGCCACCGAATGGGCTAGCAGGGTCTAGGCCTTCCTCAGTCAGATTGTTTACATTCTACCCCACGGATGTCTCTATCAGGGCCCCTCCCCGCAGAGGCCTGAGCTGCAGGCCTGATGGGAGACCCTGGTTTCTCTCCAGTGTGGTTATTGACTATTCCATCCCCCTGGCCAGGGCCCACTCTCAAATGCCAGTCGACACTAGGTCTCTCCACCTTGCCCTTCTGTCTGCTTTCTCTCCTTCTTGCCAGTTTAACCCCTCTCCACACCAGTGATTCCTATCGTTGCCAGGCACTGGGCTGGGTGCCAGAAAGAACTAAAAATGACACAAGGGCCTTTAGCGTCATTGTGCTAGCGTATGGGTGAGAGTGTATGATTCATAGTGCGAACTGAGACATGTGTGAAAGTGAAAGAGGTGCTATTAATAACTATTGATTATTAATAATGACAGCACCACAGTGCAAGTCCAGGAAAACTGAGATGCATGGCCACCTCAGTTCATCAGAAGCACAGAAAAATGAGAGATTTGACAACTGGAGGACAGGTGGAAGGGGGAATAGCATGTGTAAATATGTGGCAAGTTTGGGAAAGAGTAGAGTTTATGGTAGCAATAATCTGGTATGTGGGTCCACACATCCCAATACTGAGCCATGGAAAAGGGGTGGAAGGAGAGGTCAGCTGGACTCTGGGTAAGAAAATGTGAACAGTTTGATATCACCAGCACAGAGTGGCAAAAACCTTACAGCTCTCTCAGCGGCAGGCATCACTAATTGATCACTGCACTCTCCTTCCTACTGCACCCTAGTTCAACCTCCCAGCCCTCAATACAGTGATCTGGGGAGCCCATCACTACCAACTGTCAAGGAGCTAACCAGTGGTACAAACATGTACCTAGCTGGAGATGAGGGTACAGGTCAAATTGAAGGAAGCCTAAAATTCAGGAGTGAGGAGTTGGAATATTATTCTCTAGGTAGCAGGGAGCCATCAGAAGATGTGAAGGAAAGGATGAAACTAAGACTAAGGCCTTAGGAAGGTCATTGCCAGTGGAGGAAAGCAACTGGGGCAGGGAAACCAGTGAAGGAAGTGCTGATGTCCAGGACTCGAACCTGAACTTGAACCTGAACCAGGAGCTGAGAAGTAGGACTGGTGACCCAGGAGATATAGTGGGGCAATTAGCATGACTCCCCGGTTTCTGGATTTCTGGCCCTGGGTTTAAGCAGCAAGGCAGGTGTAACAGCACTCTGGGAGGTCCTGATAGGAATCTTCTGCCCTAAGGTCACTAAATAGCAAGGACCACCCTGAGACTCCATGTCTCCAGAGGAAGAGAGGACAATCTGGTTTGGTGGGCTTTATCCTGGGACATCAGATTCTGTAGAAATTAATCTTTTGAGGGAATAATGGGCAATCACAAAAATGTCTTCCCCAACCTCAGAATTCTGAAAAGATAAGGAGAGTTCTGCGGTGGTTCTCTCTAAAGCTGAGAAAGGGGAGCCCAAGAATACTGCTATTCAAGTCTGGGGGAGACTGCAACAAGGGGAGACTCACGTGTCATTCTCTGGCTGGATGTCTGCTCAGTTGTGGGCTGCACCTGCCCCAGGGCCACCAGAGGAGGTCGTGGAGAAGGGTGCCTTGGACTTTGACTCCTTGGAGGTCCGGGGGTTAGGAGCAGAAGCTGTGGAAGGAGTTGGAGGTTATGTGGGTCCAGAGTCCCTAGTGAGAGAGAGATATGGCTGAGGTGATAGCTGAGGGTTAACTAGAAGTGTCCTTTGTCTGGGGAGGGTCCACAAGTACCTGTGGGAGGGGCCAGGAGTTGACTGCATGGTCAGTGGGGCCTGCAGGGGCTTTTCCCTACAGCCACCAGACCAGAGCTCAGTCAATCACAGCCATGGCCCACAGAAGGGAAGCCACAACCTTCTGGCTCAGGGGTCAGAGACAAATATTTCCCTTTTTCTTTTCCCCCAGTGCCAACCCTAGAGGTGACCCCAAAGAAAGGGTGTGTGTGTGTGACAGGAGAAAGCACCATGGCACCTCAGCACTCCCCTAAACACACACATACATATTCACACATCAAACCCCTAGAGCTCCTAGCCTAGCCTGCCTTGCAGAAGAAAATGAAAATTTTAAGTAAAGTCTGAGTCTGAAGTTTTCTTTTTCCTTTTTAAAAAAATTATCCTTTTTTTTTTTAAGAGACAAGGTCTTGCTATGTTGCCCAGGCTGGTCTCAAATGCCTGGGCTCAAGCAATCTTCCCACCTCAGTTTCCTGAAGTGCTGGGATTACAGGCATGAGCCACCGCACCCAGTCTGAGCCTGAAGTTTTAAAACAATCAGATCTTAATCACAATGAGACTATTTTTATAGCTGAAAGTGTCTGAAAGTTAGAAATTGAACCCAGGTGTGGTCAAGGATACATTACTCTCAGCTCACAGAGCCCAGTTGGTAGCCATTATTAGAAAAATAAAATGGTCATAATTCTAATCCAACGAGCCAAAGGGGAATACAAAAATGGGATTGGATTTGAAGGGGGGAAAGACTGTTAGAAATCAGGTTGGAATTACGTTTATTGAGTGGTTTTAGGCACAGGGACCCAGGCAGGTCTGACACGGTCTTTCCACTCACCCTTCCCTACACAGTCCCTGAGGAGCCATATCTACAGGAAACAGAGTCCTGTGGGAGACATGGGTTGCTGTGTTGTCGGCTGGGTTTCTATCTTCAGCCCAATACCAAGCCCTCCCTAAGTTGGCTTGAGGCCCAAGGTGGCCCCTCCCTCCAAGGCCAAATCCAAGTTTCAGAATCACTTCACCTTATATGAGCCAAGTGGACCAGGCCTGAAGAAGGTGAGGTGGGCAAAGATGTTTTCCAGAGGACAGGAGCAGAGCAGAGGCAAGCCTCTGGCCCCTGCTTGGCCCCCACTTCTGCAGCATGGATGTGAAGGTAGAGGAGAGACAGCACAGATTGGATGGAAAGGAAGGAGCGTGCCAGCATGAGGCAGGAAGGCAGAGCCAAGAGTGGGATTGGATTCCTGGGAAACATGGCTCGGCTGAGGGCCTGAGACCTGAGGCCTCCCCTTTGGGGTTGAAGAAAGGAGCCCTTGCCACTTCTCACTCCCCATGCCCAGGGCTGCAGGGGTGTCCAGTTTGGGACCCTTTGAATTTGAGGGGGTCTGTGGCACATCAGGGGTGAAGGTCAGGGGCTCTCAGGAAATAACTGGGCAGAAGATGGAAACCTGGGAGTCATCAGGGTAAAGCTGATGCCGCAAGCCTTGGAGAGAAAGCATGGAGGGAGAAAATGGGAGGCAAGGAGAACGGAGCCTTGGAGAAGCCACATTAGGACAGGGAGAAAAACTATAGAAACTCACCTACGAGCCCCACAGCTGTCAGACCTGGCTTCTGACTGTCTTCAGGGCCAGACCCACCTCTGGCAGCAAACAAGATGCATCTCTCATGGAGCCTGCTGCTCTGGGAAACCTAATGGCCTTTGAGTCTGCCTGCTTCCCGCCATTTCCTCCTCCTGGCTCTGGCTGCTTCCGAGGCAGCCCCTCCAGGCCCACGCCACCCTCCCACTCTGGGCCTTGCGTTCCAGACTTTCTCCTCATCAGAGTTTACCAGCCTGGTCTCATTCCCTCCTCCCAGTCTCTTGCCAAGTTCTGCCTGGCTCCCTGCCCTTCTCTTTCCTTCTTAGAACAGGAGCCAGTTGAGGCCTGTCTTCATACTCAGCTCCACGCCAAGCCCTAAGACCCTTCCACCTAAGTCAGCAAAGCCAGCCCAGGATCTGAGAGCCAGCATCCAGGCGCCCTCCTTTAGAAGTTCACCAGACTCTGTCCTCATGCCCCAGTTCTGGCGAAAGGGTTTATGCTCTGGGTCAGAAACTGAGACCCCAGCACTCCAAGCTTCTCCCTGGCCTTTCTTCCACATGTCATCAGCCCATCCCATGCCAAACATAACCCAGAGTCTTGATCCTCCACCTCCAGCCCAAGGAGAGACATGATGTGGAAGGGTAGCCAGTGTTCCTAGGGCTCGGGGCCTCTCTAAGTCTGTTTGCCATCTCTATGTGATCCCCTTGTCAGCTGGGGCCTCCCCTCCCTTACTATTTCAAAATTACCAGCTCACATCCATATTTCACACCCCACAGAAGCACAGTGCTGTTCCCAGCACTTTGGAGAGTTCTGAAATGGCTTGCATTTTCACTCTCCCCTCTGCATTGGAGTTGTGGCTTCTGCTAAATTCGTTTAGTGTCTGGATTGGGCCTCTGACCCAGGCCTGCTTCATTTTGACACAGCTCTAACGGAGGCATGGAACTCAGCCAGCACCTTCCTCTATTTCCACCAGAAACTCATCTCAGAAGGTGTTTGTGTAAGGCAGGCAGAGGGAGATTTAGGCAAGTCAGAGGGATGGTTTCAAGTGCTGCAATGCTCACAACTTCAAACAAACATTGGACAGTTCTGTTCTTAAAAGTTATTTTAGGATAACCCTCTTTCTGGTCCCCTTCCACTGTGGGAGTTTTTCTGTCTTCTTAATAAACTCCTGCTTTTTCACCACCACCCCCAAAAGTTATTTTAGCTGGGCACAGTGGCTCATGCCTGTAATCCCAATCCCAACACTTTGGGAGGCTGAGGCAACAGGATTGCTTGTGCCCAAGAGTTTGAGACCAGCCTGGGCAACATAGCAAGACATCGTCTCTACAAAAAAAAAAAAAAAAAAAAAAAAAAAAAGTTTGCTGGGTGTGG
>CAUYQG010157103.1:0-11947 GCA_963574415.1 Tarsius wallacei | reverse complement strand
AAGATTTGCTGAGGGAGTGGGGTAGGCTGCCGCTTGGCCTGCAGTAAAATGTAATTTGAAAATGTCTGACCACCTCATAAAACTTGCCTATTGGAAACTTATCTTATTTATATCTAACCTGTGCTAGATTCAAAGCACATCAGGGGTAAAGTCTAAGCAAAAATGGCTATGCTAAGGCAAAAGGACTATGCTAAACTAAGTTTATTATAGATTTCTATAGGCACCTCCTTTCACACCTCAATAAGAAAAAATTAAAAATGAAAGGTAAAAGTTTTCATAATTTTTCTGTAATACTAAAGCTAGGTTTTTAAAAACTTTCTTTTAAAAAAAGGAATTTTAATGGTGAAGACATATGAACTTTGACCCCTGTTTGACTTGCTTAAGTCACCGTAGATGACTCTCTACATATTTCTTCTTTCTCTATCCAACAATAGTTTTCAAACTAAATTATAAACACTTACTAAGAGTACTACTAACCCCTTTCTTTTTATATGCATTCTTGCTTATATGTGATCAAATGTATAAAGTTCTTCCTTTAGCTCAACTGATCAGTCATTGCTTTATAATGTCTAGTTTCTGTTTCCTGCTTGGAAAGATCTTCCTCACTTTATCATGTGATAAGTTTGTTGTTGATGATAATCTTTTCCTCTAAGGTTTTTATTTTTATTTCTTTTTTAAAAATTGACATTGATTAGTGTCTCTAATGATATGCAAAAATGTGAACCAATGACTTGACATTGCTTTTTTTGTTTTGTTTTGTTTTTTTGTTTTTTTGTTTTTTTTGAGTTGGAGTCTCACTCTGTCGCCCAGACTGGAGTGCAGTGGCCGCTCCCGGCCACCACAGCCTCGACCTGCTGGGCTCCGGCAATCCTTCCGCCTGAGCCTTCCAAGTAGCTGGAACTACAGGCGTGTGCTACCATGCCCAGCTAATTTTTGATTTATTGTAGAGATGAGGTCTCGCTAAGTTGCCCAGGTGGGTCTCAAACCCGTGGGCTCAGGCAATTCACTCACCTCGGCCTCCCAAAGTGCGGGATTACAGGTTGAGCCACCGAGCCCGGCTATGTTTCTTGACTAGTGGTTTTAGCTTGGTGTATGCCTTGCCAGTGCAAATAGCAAGTTGATTGGAGAGTTAGGGCAAGAACTTTGTGACTTGGCTCCAAAACGTGTACTTTTTTTTTTTTAAACCCAGAATTTGTTTTATCTCTTGGGCTACTATGGAAAATGACTTTGAGTAGAAAGGTCAGGTATGCCCTTGGATACTGTATGGTATAGAAAAAGCTACAAAGATTTGAGGATGCTAATCTGGAGACAAGATTTAGTTTCAGATGTCAATAAGTTCTTGGATACTGCCTATGTGGGCTTTGTTTAGGTCATTCATAAGTCTGTAATACTCATTCATTAATTGAATGAGTGTGTACTGTGCTTTGGCTAACTGCTATAGATAAATTATTCAATGTTGGAAAGCAAGCCTTATTATCCCATTTTACTGATGAGGAAAATTCAGTCTTTATAGAGATTCTTCAACATGGTATAGTTCATACAGCTACTTCATGACAGAGATGAGATTCAAATGAGTTATATCTTAGAGCCTCATACTCTGAGCCATTTTGCTATGCTGGCCTGTAACTAAGGCTTATAGCCCTGTCCAAGACTAAGATAGAATTCCAAATACATGAGAGTTTCTTGCATAGAGTTCCAGAGGGTGGAAGAGGATCCGTAGCAGGAGGAAGAAAAGTTCTAGTGGAGAGTTCTAACAAGGGAGACATTCATCTGGGAAGCCAGTAGCTTGTGACCTTGGTGGTGTGCAGACCAAGAGATATGAGTCTATCTCAGATACTGTTAAAGGGATGACTGTGCCATGTAGATGTCACTTAAAGTTTGTCTTTGATATCCTCCTACCTCCCTACTGTTTCTTTTCTCCCTCACATTTCAGCTTTGCCTGGCGACCAGACACCTCTTCCCTTTTTACTGTTTTTTCTCATTTGTCTGCAGTTAATCTCTTCCAGCCTGTGGCCCCTCCCAAAGGCATTTATATTTTAAAAGGGAACAGATTGCAGGAGGATGATTTTATGGGGCAAGAGGCTTCCTATACCTGACTTCCCATCATCTCATCCTAACATCAGATGTCTCAAAGGGGAACAACTGCACTGTGAGAAAAGCAATGAATTTGTCAAAATATGTGTGTGTGTATGTGTATGTGTGTGTGTGTACACGTACATTATGTATATATATTTCTGTGTACTCTGTGATGACAAGGACAAATCAGAATTTCAAGTGATTGTAAATGAAATAAGATAAAGTGCTAACTTCAAGTTGTATACACTTTCAAGCAGTCTGTGTCCAGTCTCTGGTCCTATCCCTGACGTGCAGCTTATGTGAATGTTGTTGCAGGCCAGCCTCTACCTGGTAGGGAATGAGTGAAAATTGACACGAAGGCTTGCTGTGCTCATCACGGGGCTTTCCAGCCCCTGAGGCCTGGCTCTGAAGTCGTCCTCCCGAGGCTTCCTGGAGGTTGTTATTCTGCACAGGTAGTTGTCTCCTGGTTTAGGCTGAACTATGGTAATAACACCCAGGCTTTCTTAGATAAAAATAGGTTAGCACAACAGTTACTTTATAATTCTGAGGAAAATTAAATCATACCACACGTTAAAGGCTGACATTTGAAATGCCAAGGGTTCATTGTTTGGAAGAGGAGAAATGATCATGAAAAAGAGAATGATTCAGCCCAGATTCAGAGTGAGCAGGTCATCTTCAGAAATTATTGATGGAAACACAATCATGTGAATTCAAAAAAGGAGAAAAATTTATTTTTAATTGGTGTGCAATACTGCCAAAATGATGGCTGAGTATAAATAAAAACATTAAAATCTTTGAGCTTTACAGATTACCTTATACCTGGGTGAACACAGCTTAAAAAATTTCATGATTTCATGGAATAGTTATTCCACATCTCCAACTGCTAAAAAAAAAAGTGACCTCAATTTCTCTGCAAGCTTGTAAATCAATAACCCATAAAAATCTGTGGGAAATATAAAAGATAACTATAAAACTCTCTAAATTTGGTTTGGCTCATAGCAATTTTTGATTTTCAAATGCAAGCAAAACTGAAGAAGGAACCAACATGTTTGTAAATGTATATTGGAACTCAGTCTCTATGAAAAGAAAATAACCTCATGGCCACCTGGCAGAAGAGCCACAGGACTCTTGGGAATCAAATAGCTAGACCTAAGTTGATTCAAGTGAAAGAAGGCCCAAGTTGCTTGAAATCTTTAAACCCATATTGTTCTCAAATGAGAGAAAATGAAAAGAAATTCAGAAGTTGCTTTCTCTCTCTTAAGAACTGTCAGAAACCCAAAAAGCTTTTTAGGAGGCAAAAAAAAAAAAGAAAAGAAAAAGGGGACTGTGTTACTGTGTTTAAATGGATGGCATGGGCTTCATCACTTACTGATAATACTGCAAAACCAAACCAGCAACATTTAAAAAAAAATTCTGAAGAAGATACAAAGTAAATAATGCTCAGAAGGGATTGAGGATTACTTTTCTTGCCTTATATAATGTCTGCATTTTCTCATTTATTTATGTATTTATTATCTTTTTCTAGGGACGAAGTCTTGCTATGTTGTCCAGACTGGAGTGCAGTGGCTATTCACAGGTTCGATCATAGTATACTGTAGCGTCAAACTACTCCTGGACTCAGTGGACCCTCCTGCCTCACCTCCCGAGTAGAAGGAACAGCATTAGCTCTGATGCCTGAATTTCCTGACAAGCATGAGTTGTCGATGTGCAGAGAAAGGGCTGGTGTGCAAGTGAAGTATGTTGCCCCATGCAGATCACATTCTGAAGCCCTCTAGGAATTCCTGTCCCCGGAATCTTGTATGATCTGGATACCTGACACTGCTTTAGTCGCAGAGGAGAAAGCCTTTTATTTTGTAGTGTCAGGCTTCAAACACCCAAAACCTCCAGAGAAGTGGCACTCAGACAGAAGTTTACAGTGAGGTAAAGTAATTGAATATTTGACCCATTTTTGGAAGAAGCCTTTGGTTCTTGACACATAGATGTGGGGTTGAAGAGCCTTGATGGTGTGAGGAGAAAGGGATGGGACAGGTAAAAAGCAACCTCAACTACTTGACAGTCTGGCTGATTCAACCATGTGTACGGTTCAGGTTCCTGCTTCTCTCCCTCCTTCCTTCTTCCCTTCCCTTCTCCTCCCTTCCTAATGTCTGGGACGTGCATAGAACATCATAAGAGATTTACGCAAAGCTACACAACCAGCAACTAATGTCACGGTCACTGTCTCCTTCATAGGAACACTCAACCTTGGATCAAACACATGCTTCAATTACATCTTTCATTTAAAAGTGAACGTCTCCTACTGGCACCCTACCTCAAATAGCATCAAAGCAAAATGAAACATAGGCAGCATTTAACAACGCTGGTAACCATGGAAACATATCATTAAAGAATATATAAACAGGAATGAATAATTAGATGAGAAATTCATTTCAACATTTATCTTTTTCGAACACCCAGGAAAGGAAGCCTCCTTTACCTCTTACCTCAATTTGGACACTTCCTCTTTAGCTTGCCTTCTAATTGAAAAATATGAGAACTCATAAAATGGGAATTTTAATATTGTCTAGCTTAATAGACAAATCTCTATAGGCAGGTAACTAAAAAGTATTGCAACGCCCGTTGATGTCTAGGTGTAACACTGAATGTAGGAAAGGATATTGAAGCAGCCAAGAAGTTTGCTTTGGGGGTGAAGGGTGGACAGGAAAATATGGTTTGCATTATGGTGAGAAGGGAACAGAAGTTATTAATCATTAACAATGGGAAGCACAAATTGCCTAACTTACTGTAGGTCATCTACATAGTGGGAAGATGGAGGGGAAACGCTAGGCCTTATGGATGATATCAGTTGCATTGTCAGGTAGGCAGCATCACCTGTGCCGGCCACCCAGTGTTCTTCTACCTTTGCACAGAGCAGTCCCAGATAAGCTCTGTGGTAAGCTAAGCTGGTCATCCACTTAAAAAATTTGAAATGACCTCAGAGACATACAGCCCCATAGGGGTTATATATAAGAATCACCCAGTTGGCAAGGGGCAATAGAAAAATAGAGTTTTCAGTACCCCACCCAATGCTTGGAAGCTAATGTGTTAAATGATTTTCCAAGTGACTCTAATGCAGTTAGTAGTCTGGAGTTTAAGAGCTACAGATCTAGGCAATTTCCTCATTATACAGAAACAGAAATTAAAGCCTAGAGCAGTTGTGGTAGGTGGAGTTTTGGTCTCAGTTTTTCCCCTTTTTGTAGCAATACCATATCCACACCTTTGTTATGGCTTTGCAGGGGAAGAAGAATCGACCTTTGCCCTTGAGCTTGACCATGGGGCTTGTTTTGGCTGATGGGATATTAGGCAGCATGGTATAAGCAGTGAAATGTACTTATATGGTTTGACTTCCCCTCTTGAAATCTTGCATTTTTCCGTTAAAAAGAATATACAAGATCTGACAATTAAGTTCACGAACTCACCCTAGAAAAAGTGCTCCATATCTCGCCACTGAATATCCCTATGGTCACCTTTGAAATACTCCCCATGGGAAGCTATGCACCAGTGCCAGCACCTAGTCTACCCATCAAAGCAATTTTGGAACATTTTTTCTGGAGTAGCCATTAGAGCTGTTGTTGTATTATCCTTGATGTCCTGAATGTCATCAAAATATCTTTCTTTCAATATTTCCATTGTCTTCAGGTAAAGGAAAAAGTCTAGATCAGGTGAGTAGGGAAGGTGTTCCAAGCAGTTATTTGTTTACTGGCTAAAAACTCCCTCATAGACAGTGCTGTGTGAGCTGGTACATTGTTGTGATGCAAGAGCTCCTTTGGGACCATTTTTGCAAATACCTTTCTCATGTCAAGATTTTTCAGCTAAGACTTTCCTAACTATTTGGTCTGCCATGCTTCTCACAATCAGCTGACGATTTTGACATACAGTTTGATTAATTTTTGCAATGTTTTCATCAGTTCTGCTTATTACTGGCTGTCTTGACCTCTCTTCATCAGTGATGCTTTCTCTCCCCTCAGAAAAATGTTTAATCCACTTTTACACTGCTATTTTCTTCATGGCATTATTCCTATAAACCTGGACTAACATGTTTCTGATTTCACTTCCACTGTTGCCAAGTTTAACAAGAATTTTAATGCTTGTTCTTTACTCTAATTCAAACTCTGGTATTCTTGTGATAATAGCTCTGATGGCCATTCCAGAAAAGAAGTTCCCAAATTGCTTTGAGGGGTGGACTAGGCACTGGCATCGTTGCATAGCTTCCCAAGGGGAGTACTGCGAAGGTGATCATAGTAATATCTGGCAATGAGGTATGTAGCACTTTTTCTAGGATGAGTTTGCAAACTTAATTATCAGATCTCGTATATCAGGTAACCATTGGTCAAAGGAGGGTGAAAGACATGTGGAACATACTTGGACCTTTAGCAGCTTGGAGCTAAGCCAAACCAAACCCAGGCAAGCCCAGCCTTTATCAGTTGAATCTGAGCCAACTTGCTTATTGAAGCCACAGAGTTTTAGAGTGGTTTGTTGCACAGTATTATTGTAGCAGCTACTGATTAACACAGACATGAAGTGACTTATCCAGAGCTGAGTCTTAGCATCAGGACTAGAAGTTACACTTCCTGAATCTGAGGCCCAACTGTTTTTCTGCTGCTCCATGGCTCTGTGCTTATTTTCTTTTGCTTTCTTTCCTACCTGGAATTAAGCACAAATATTCTTTGCCTTCATAAGGCAATGACTTCCTTGGCCTACATTTCCCATATTCTGGAACATTCAATCAACAGTCCTCATCAGAACGAACCTTTCTCTCCATCTTGTTCCTAGGAAAGTCTGCTTCCATCTTTCAAAGGAGACTAAGAAAGCTCAGGTAAATGAATTTTTACAATTATATTCAGAAGTCACGCTTTACTGGGTTAAACAGATATAATTTCTTTTGCGTATGACCTCGGGCTGACTAGAGACTAAATGACAAATGGTGAGAATTTATGTAGGAGACATGACAATGGATATGTGACTTTAGTGCCCCTCATAGTCTGTCTAATCTAAGTACCGTAGATCCTGGCTGCTTTCAGAGACTGCCCCTTCAAATATTTTATAAGCTCCACCTGACAGGGCCAAACAAATAAATGGACTACAAATATAGGCCACTAAGAGAAATGTTCATATGCTATTTCTATTTTGTTTTTGTCTGTGGAAAATTTTTTTCACGTGGTAGCAAATCTGTAGAGAAGACACATTTCTCTTTCCCAGAAAGTGTAGGTGTTTTGTTAAAGATAAAAAATGTTTTTGGTTTCTTGACCTTACTTTGTAATTTCATGTTGAAGATTATATTTTTACTTGAGGTTGAGATATCATAAATTTTTACCATGTAAATGACCAACATCGGGACAACTCTGCAATATTAAGAAGAAAAACATAGAAGAAAGAAAAAGAAGTTTTCACTATTAGTGTAAATGACCAGTTTATGTTCATTGTTAACTTATCCTACATCATTCTGTGGTGAGTGCAGAGAAATCTATTAGCTTGCTGAAAGATGGCGCTAACAGCCAAGACCTTGGGACTTGCATGGAGACACCCATGAACGTAGAAACCAAGGAGCCAAAAGACTCCACTGGAGACCTGCAACCTTCTCCAAAAATTCTGATGCATTCCAAACTCAACTGAAGCACAAAAACTGATCACAATTTAAAACACATGCTCATGTAGGTAGCAAAATGTTCCCTTGATTTTTTTTAAATCACAAAACAACTTGGCCAAAATATTCTAATGTCAGACATTACCAGTTTGAGCTTCATATCAAACTGATATTTACTTTGGTTGATTGATTTCACAAATATTTATTGGTCTGTTTTTTTGTCATGCATTTTGATGGTATTATGGAGGAAAAAGATGAACCAGAAATGGTGTATGGTTTAAGTAGCTTATAGTTCAGTAACTTTTTCCTGGTAAATATTTTGTGCTAGAACATATATGCTCCCTGAAGAAAGGGCAATATCTATTTAGTTTACTGCCATATCTCCAACACATAGCACTGTGCCTTATATGCAATGACTAAATAAATATTTGTTGAATAAGTATAAATGACAAATCCAATTTGAGAGGAAAGGTATCCACTAACTTAAGAAGAGTCTGGACACACTGGATTGGAAAGGTTTCAAGGCTGAGTGACTACAGTACAGTTTATAGAAGCACATACGACAATAACATTCTGGGTGCTATTTTTTGCTTTAAGTGTTGGAAGCGGTAACTGTCTCCTGCTAGGCCTGATATCAAAGAGAAAAGGGGCTGCTGTAACAGTGAGGTACATATAAAGAGAAGGAGCAATGCAGAGGCCTTAACCTGTGGTTGTGAATCCCTGAAGTCCAAGGAAAGGCTTTAGGGACCCACCGACTGTGCACCATCTTTGAGCATGTAGCTGGGGAAGAAACTTGTCATTGGGTTCAGCCAGCTCTGGTTTTGACCCTTGAGAGTAGGAGTAATCACACCAAGGAAATATTTCTTTTTGGTAAGCTGCTTTTGGAAACCATAGAGGCCATTGATAGCTTTGAGATAGGGACCGTTTCAATGCCAAGCACAACTTGAATTGGATGGGAAGTCTTGGTGTTGTCTGCACAGATGGAGGGCCTGTGAAGCTGGCACTGCCTCTGCCTCTGCCTCTGCTGCTTCCCCGCAGAAAGATGCTCCACATGTCAGGCTTTCTGCACGGGCCTGTGTTGGTGTCAACAGCTTTTCCAGCAATCCCAAAAGAGGTCTTTCTACTGCTGTGAAAGTCTTCGACTTCCTCAGAGCCAAGAGCTTGAATTAGTGCCTTTTCAGTAGATCCTTGTCAAGAGACAAGAGCACACCATGAGGAACTTTCCCTTTAGGGAAGTTTGTTGACATTCCAGAGAAGAGGTTTAAAAGTGATTTAGTTTGGTTAATTCTTTACAACTTTTTAAGGGAAAAGAAAATCCCTTCTCAGAGCATTTGAAAGTGAGAAATTGCAGGACTGGCTTTATAATGGCTGATATCTTATCCACATCAATGAAGCACATCTTTTGATAGAAAATGCTGAAGTTACTATTAGAGGTGCTGCTGCAAAACTATGAGTTTTTTTTTTTTTGGCCAAGTTGCGATTCTTAATGAGGTGGATAGAATCAAACAACAATATGGATTTTCCAACACTGAAGGTGAGACAAAGTCTTAGGAGTTTCTCAAAACAAAATCTACAAATGGTTTATCTCTTATGAAGGTCACTTTTCGTCCAGACAGTCTTAAAATGGAAACAAATTGCTGACATAGGTAGCTTTGATGATATTGACCAACAAAGATGACCTAATTGACTCGAGGACAAAGAAATAATGTAACACAAATTCAAGCTGAAAAATTTAGTATTTCTTGATGCATGCTGACCCATCTGAGATATGGTGAGCTACAGGAACTGACTCCGTTTGCTATTAGAGACTTTGTGAATCAGGGTTTTACCTGTTGTCATTCAAATGAAACATCGGAATTGCAATGTCAAACATTTCAATTTCTTATTCTAGAAAACTACAACAACCCTCTCACAAGAGTGAGAAATCCATAATTCTCTGCAAGTGCTACTTTGGTATTCTGACTATTTTTAGGAGATCAATTTCCAATGCAATGAAATACATAGTAAGCACATTTTCTTGTGTGTATGTGGTTATGAGTATTTTTCTAGATGGGGGCTTGTAAATTGAATCAGGTTCTCAGAGGGGTCTGTAACTTAAAAAAAAAAAGAAAAGAAAAGGAAAAATAACCATTAAGGCGGGAAATGAGTCAATCAGGTGGCTTGGTTCCTCTTTACTTGTTTTTTTGGAAGTTCTGCAACAAAATTAGCTGTTATTACCTTTACTCCACTCTGCTGAGCATTGCTGACCACAGTTGACTCTGTTACTCACATTACAAGAGATAAAGCACATAGAAGACAAACTTTGTGGCCGGGAACTTAAAGTGAGTGTGACAGAACAGAACAGGAGAGTGGAAAAGGGAAGGCTTTTTTTTTTCTTTTCCTCATACCATTAAAGCTAGCCCTGGATCTAAGAAGCAGGCTTGGGAGGTAGACTAGATTTATAGCACTATAAAGTTCTTTTGGTAATACAGTTACTTTAGGACTACTATATCAATACCATTGGGCAGCTGCCTCAAAAATAGCTAATTTTCAGTCAGATTAGGTACTTTCTATTTTGCTAATTAGTTCAGAATTGTGGTGAGTTCTTCAGGCCTTCTCAAGGAGAATGGCTGATAACAAAAGACTAGGTATCAGGTTGCAGAGGCATTGAGTGAAATACAGTTGTGATAAGTTATTTTCTATCCTCTCTAGCTCTGAAAAGGTGATGATATTCAAGAGTAACATGTACAAACACTTATTCAGCGTGATATATTCCAGTGTGAGCTGTCATACAGAGTAGAATTTTATGCCCTTTTTTCCTTGGCTGGGTTGTTGATATGAAAAATGTTCCCAATACAATTGAAAGGTAATTCTTGAATTCACCAAAACAAAAGTCTGCTTTTTTACATCTAAGAGTCTGTAAGTCAACAATCTATGAGAATAGTTATAGACTGGTTCTCAAATTTTTACATTCTGAAATTTTCCATTTCCTGTTTGAGAGCCCAAAGAAGAATAACCAACTAGAGTGGTAGGGATTTCATGTGGTTGAAAAGGAAGACATGGGCAACCCCTTTGGGTCCCCTCTTACTGTGGGAACTTTTCTGTCCTCTCAATAAATCCTGCTTTCTCACTTATAAAAAAAAAAGAAAAGGAAGATATACAATATAGTAACTTACAAAGGAGGTGAAAACAGTGCCTGTCTATTCAACCTTAATGGATGATACAAATGTGCACGCAGATGTCGTCTCTGGTCTGTGGCATTTAGGTGACGTTCTCAAAGTCATCAGTGTAAGTGCTAGTGTGGATTGGGTAGTGGGGCATCCATGTCTTTAAAGATAGCATGAACTGGGCACTCCCTGACAAGGTTCAAAACCCCCTTCTGATTTAGGACAGAACAAGGTTTAGGGAGGAAAATGTATACATTTGATCAAGATCAAGGAGAAACCGGCTAGTAGAAGGAAGTATGTAACTGGTGAGAGAATGGTGGGATGTGGTGATGTTGGAGCTTGATAGAGGGCTTTAATTTGTAGAATTTATCTGCAGGATGGTATTTCTAATTATGTTACTTCTTTTTTCCTTAAAATTTTTGACATCGTTTTCGGATGTGCCTAAAATTTTGGATGGGATTTTAGTACTAAAATGGGCTTTAATAACAGACCTTCTCAAACACTCTATGGCACTCATCCTTGCTTTCTAGTTGAAGCTCCTCTAGAAACTAACTTGACCTAGGTTTAATATCTCGTAGGTGTTAGAACCTGTACTGAATCAGCTCTGACGTCTAGATAGGAGCTCTTTTCCACTTTACCAATTTCCAATCAAAGGAGAAAAGGAGACTACAAAGAGAACTATATTTTTCTCATCTTATTAAAGCATAATAGTAAAAAGTATTTAATTCCTTTTTATATTGCAAACATGCATGTATTGGTAAGCGGATTTTTTAAAAATTAAGGTTAATAAAATAAGGATATTAATGTTTTTTGAAAGCTAAAGGAAACAGAATTTTTTTTCGCATCAGACATAATGGGCTGACACCATAACAAGGTTTGAGAGAGGTACATTTCGCACATGGTCATGATAACCCAACCACCACAGGTCGGAAAAAGATTTTTTTTTTTTTTTTTTTGAGTTGGAGTCTCACTGTCGCCCAGACTGGAGTGCAGTGGCTGCTCCCGGCCACTGCAACCTCGACCTGCTGGGCTCTGGCGATCCTCCCGCCTCAGCCTTCCAAGTAGCCGGAATTACAGGCGCGTGCTACCACGCCCGGCTGATTTT
>CAUYQG010157102.1:0-13985 GCA_963574415.1 Tarsius wallacei | reverse complement strand
AATGGATTTCTTTAATCCATTTACATCTATATATATACACACACACATACATTTTCCTTTGTTTTGTATTGATGCTCAGTAGAGGGACTGCAGGATCATATGGTAGCTTTATTTGCAGATTTTTTTAGGTACGTCCATACTGTTCTCCATAGTGGCTGTGCTAGTTTACATTTCTATCAACAGCATATAAGAGTCCCCTTTTCTCTACATTCTCAGTATTTGTTTTTTTTGTTGTTGTTATTTTGTTTGCTTGTTTTTTGTCATTTTGAGAGTAGCCAGCTTAACAGGTGAGATGTTACTGCATTGTGGTCTTGATTGCCTGTATCTGATGACTAGTGATGTTGAGCATTTTTTTTCATATATTTGTTGGCCATTTGCATGCCTTCTTTTGGGACTTGTCTGTTCAGAACCTATGACCATTTTTTAATCAAATTTTTTGGGGGAATTTTTCTTTGCGCTATTGGAATTTCTAGTATATTCTGCATATTAATCCCCATTTGAATGAATAGCAAATTTTTTTGCCATTCTGCAGGTTGTTTTTTCACTTTGTTGATTATTGTCTTTGCTGTGCAGGAAATTTTAGTTTGACATAATCCCATTTGTTTACTTTTGCTTTTGTTGCCTCTGTTGTTGTGGTCTTATGCATAAAATCTTTTATCTGACCAATGTCTTGAAGCATTTTCCTGTTATCTTCTAGTGCTTCTATAGTTTTGGGCCATATGAGTAGGTCTTTGATCCATCTTCAGTTGACTTTTGTATATGGTAGGATATTGAAGTCTAACTTTATTCTTCTGCATATGAATATTCAGTTTTTCTAGAATCATTTATTGAAAAGGCTGTCCTCTCCTCAATGTATATTCTTGCCACTTTCATTGAGAATTGACTGTAAATCATAGATTTATTACTAGATTATCTCTTCTAGTCCATTGGTCTATGAGTGTGTTTTATCCCAGTACCATGCTGATTTGGCTACTACAGCTTTGTAGTATATTTTGAAGTCTAGTGTGATGCCTCTGATTTTGTTCTTCTTGCTTAGGCTATTTGAACTTGTTTCTGCTTCCAAAAAAAAGTATCCATTTTTTTATGTGAAGAATATCATTGGCATTTTGATAGTGATTACTTTGAATCTATAGATTGCTTTGGATATGGACATTTTAACAATATTAATTATTCTGAGCCATGAGCATGGGATGTCTTTCCATTTGTTTGTATCCTCTTTAATTTCTTTTATCAATGTTTTATAGTTTCTTTTGAAGCCTTTTTGGTTAAATTTGTTCCTTTTAACCTTTTTGGTGCAGCTAGTTTCTTGTTAGTGTATAGAAATTCTACTGTTTTCTTGTTGATTTTTGGATTCTGCAACTTTGCTGAATCTGTTTATCAGTTCTAAAAGTTTTCTGCTAGAGTTCTTATGTTTTTTTTAATATATAAGGTCATATCATCTGCAAGAAGGAACAATTCGACTCATCCTTTCCAAATTGGATGCCCATTATTTCTTTCTTGTGACAAATTGCTCTGGCTAGGACTTTCAATACTATGTTGAATAAGAATAATAAGAGTGGACATCTTTATTTTGTTTCAGTTCTTAGAGGAAAAACTTTCAACTTTTCCCCATTTAGTATGCTGTTGGCTTTGGATTTGTTATACATGGCCTTGGTTGTGTTAAGGTATATTCTTTCTCATGGCTAATTTATTGAGAGTGTCACAAGAAGGGATGTTGAGTTTTATGAAATGTTCTTCCTGCATCTATAGAGATGACTAAAAATGAAGATAAAAACCTTCTTTGTTTTGATGTGCTGTATCATGTTTATTAACTTATGTATGTTAATTCATCCTTGCCTTCCTAGGATAAATCCCACTTTATGATGGTATGTTATCTTTTTTACTCAATTTGCTAGTATTTTGCTGAGAAGTTTTGCATTTATGTTCTTCAGAAATAATGCCCTGTAATTTTATTTTTTGTTGTTGTATTATTTTCTGGTTTTGGTATCAAGGTTATGCTGGCCTTGTAGAATGCTCAACTTTTTAGAATAGTTTGAGAAGAACTGGTATTAATTCTTTTTTAAAGGTTTGTGAAGAGTTCAGCAATAAAGCCATCAATTTCTGGATGTTTCTTTGTTGAGAGACTTTTCATTAAAAATTGCATTATATTTCTTTTTATTTATCTGTTCAGATTTTCTATTTCTTCTTCTTGGCTCACTCTTGGTCAGTCGTGTGTGTCTAAAATTTATCCATTTTCTCTAGGGTTTCTAATTTATCTGTGTATATTTGTTCATAGTGTCTCTGATGGCCTTTTGTATTTCAGTGGCATCCATTGTGATGCCTTCTTTTTCATTTCTAATTTTGCCTTTCTGAGTCCTCTCTTTTTCTTAGTTTACTGAATGGTTTTTCAGTATTGTTTATCTTTTCAGAAAACTAATTTTTTATTTCATTGGGTTTTTTTGCTTGTTTATTATTTTAGTCTCACGTCCATTTATTCCTGCTCTATCTTTATTATTTCTTTTCTTCTAGAAATTTGTGGTTTGGTTTAGTCTTGTTTTTCTGCTTCCTTGAGGTGCATCACTGGGTTGTTTATTTGAAATCCTTGTATTTTTTATGTAGGCAGTTATTGCTATAAACTTGCCTCTTAATGCTGTTTTTGCTATGTATCATAGATGTTGGTTTGTTGTGTTTCTGTTTTCATTTGTTTCAAGGAATTTTAAATTTTCATTCTTTATCTCTTTCTTCACCAGCAGCATTTTGTTCAATTTCCATGTATTTGTTTAGTTTTGAATGTTCCTCTTGTTATTGATTTCTAATTTTATTTCAATGTGGTCAGATAAGTTATTTCATATGACTTTGTTTTTTAAATTTTTTTTTAGTATTGTTTTGTGATCAATGATCATATATGATCAATTCTGGAGAATTTTCTATGTGCTGACAAAAAGAATGTGTTTTCTGAAACTGTTGGATGAAATACTCTGTAAATGTCTGCTAGGTTCATTTGGTCTATGATGCAGGGCTAAATTCAATGCATCTTTGGAAATCTAATTGTTTTCTAGTTAAGTGATCTGTCCAATGCTGAGAGTGGGATGTTGAAGTTCCCAACTATTATTATATTGAAGTCTATCTTTATTTTAGATTTCACAATATTTGTTTTATATATTTGAGTGCTTTAGTGTTGGGCACATATATATTTACACTTGCTATATTCTCTTATGGAATTAATACCTTTATTATTATGTAATTTTTAAAGTCTTTTTACGGATTTTTGCTTGACCTGCTTGTTACTGGCTTCTGTTTGCATGAAATCACTTTCTCCATCTTTTTGCTGTCATTATATGTATGTCTTTACAGGTGAGGTAAGTATTTTGTTAGCAGCAAATAGTTGGTCTTATTTTTTATTCATATAGCCAATCCATATCTTTAAAATTGGGAATTTAACCCATTTACATTCAAGGCTATTTTCGATAGGTGAGGACATACTTTTGTCACTTGATTGTTTTCTGGTTGTTTTGTATATCCCCCATTTCTTAACTCTTTTACTATTTATTTCTATAGTTGGATGGTTTTCTTTAGTGATAAGTTTGATTCCTTTCTCTGTCTCCTTTGTGTATTGTCTCTACCATGAATTTTATAGTCTTACACATGTTCATGATGATGATGATTGTAAGACTCCCTTGAACATTTCTTGTAAGTCTAGTCTAGTGTCGATGAATTTCCTTCATATTTGCTTATCTGTGAAAGATTTCTTTCTCCTTCATTTCTGGATTTATTTGTTTGTTTTCCTGAGACAGAGGACAAGGTCTCACTCTGTCACCCAGGTTGACTCCAACCTGGGTGGTATAATCAGAGTTCATTATAGCCTTGAACTCCTGGGCTCAAGTGATCCTCCTGCCTCAGTCTCCTGAGTAGCTAGGACTGCACGCATGCCACCACAGTGGCTATTTAATTTTTTTTTTTTTTTTTTGTAGAGACTGGATCTCACTGTGTTGCCCAGGCTGGTCTTGAGCTTCTGGCCTGAAGTGATTTTCCTACTTCAGCCTCCCAAAGTGTTAAAAATATAGCTGTGAGCCACCATAACCTGCTATCTCCTTCATTTCTGAAGGATAGCTCTGCTCACTGTAATACTCTTGGTTGGCAATTTTTTCTTTCAGTACTTTGAAAATATCATCCTACTCTCTCCTGGAATGTACGGTATTTGTTGAGAAAACTACTGTTAGTCTGATGATGATTCCCTTCTATGTGACCTGATACTTTTCTCTTGTTCTTTTTAAAATTATTTCTTTGCCTTTTACTTTTTATAATTTGGTGATAGTGTGCCTTGGAGAGGACTTGTTTAAGTTGAGTCTACTTGAGGTATTTTGAACTTCCTGGATCTGGATGTCCATCTCTCTCCCAAAACTTTGGGAAGTTTTCATCTATTATTCTAATGTAATTACTTAATTATTAGCTTAATAATGTCCCATAAATTATGTATGCTTTCTTCATTTTTCTTTTCTTTCTTTCTTTCTTTATCTTTTTGTCTGTCTGTGTTAGTTCAAAAGACCTATCTTCATGTTCAGAAATTCTTGTTTCTGCTTGGTCTAGTCTGCTGTTGAAACTCTTGAGTGTATTTTTTATTTTAGTAATGTAATTCTTGCACTCTGGATTTTTCATTTGTTTCTACATATTCTGACATATATGTTCTGTAAACAGCATATTTGGGTTTCCTATGTGATTTTTTGGGTCTAGAAAGCCATTTGAAACAAATTATTTATTTACTTTTTCCAAAGAAAAATGGCAGAGCTTTTCCATAACCCATTGTTTGCAAATTGCTTTCAGTATAAAATTGTTAATAATAACCAGCAAGTTTATTATTCAGTTTTTATCAGATAATTAAGGAACACAGAAGTTTTGTAACAAGAGTACAACCAACTCTAATTATGTAGAGGGCTAGTTTTTCTTCTTCCAAATCCATGCTCACACAGTCTGATCTAAATGCCAGTGCCAGATGTGAAGTCATGGGAGGAAAGAAAACCTGGGACAACGGACCAGTCACAAGATGACTGCAATACTTTATAGTCATCTGAGGCCATAATGGCAGGCGTAGTGTATACTAGATATCAGGCATGTTGTTTCCCTGATTTATTTAACAACTTGTGGTATTCATTGTGCCTAGCACTTTCCAAGCACTTTAATTTTAACTGATCTATTTTTCTATAAGATAGAAACTGTTTTTACCCCATACAGACAAGAAAATGGAGACACAGAGGTTTAGTAAATTGCCTAAGGGCATACAACTAGTAATCATTTATTTATTTTTAAAAATTATCCAAAATAATTCATATGACAAATGTATTAACTTTTTTGCTTTATTCAAACACATGTCATGAATCTCAGTTCTTCCTACTTTGTTCCATAATCTATTCCCTCCCACCTCCTCAGAAATGTTCTCTGTCAATTTTCAAGTCTTTCATTAATATTTAAATAGACCTTATTCTCTCAGCCACTTCATCTCTGACAAGGCCTCCACCAACAACCACTGGGAGAAGGAGAACCTTTTCAGTTAATGGTGCTGGGAAAACTGGCTGCCCACATGCAGAAGACAAAAACAAGACTCCTACTTATAACCATACTCAAAAATCAACTCTAACTGGATCAAAGACCTAAATGTAAGCCTTAAATGATAAGAACTTTAGTAAATGCTGGAGACACTCTTATGGAAATTGGAATAGGCAACCAGTTCTTGATGAAAACTCCAAATGCCCTAGCCATAAGAGGTAAGATAGACAAGTGGGACCTCATCAAACTGAAAAAAAGAAACCATCAAGAGAGCAGGGAAACAGCCCACAGAATGGGAAAAAATATGTGCCAACTCTATATCTGACAAAGGTCCAACATCCAGGATCTACAAGGAACTCAAATGTTACAAAAAGATGAAGAAACAGCCTTATTAAAAAGAGAGCAAATGCTATGAATAGATGATTCTCAAAAGAAGACATAAAAGCAGTCAACAGATACATGAAAAAATGCTCAGACCCACTAATCACCAATGAAATACAAATTAAAACCACACTGAGATACCATCTACCACCAGTCGGGATGGCCTTCATCAATAACTCAGAAAACAACAGATGCTGGAGAGGATATTACACCTTTGGTGGGAGTGTAAACTAGTACCACCTCTGTGGAAAACAGTTTGGCAATTTCTAAAATATCTAAAAATAGACCTTCCACATGACCCAGTAATTCCCTTTCTGGGAATATACCCAGAGGAACTCAAATCATTCTACAAAAACAATAACTGCACACTCATGTTTATTGCAGCACTATTTACAATAGCAAAAACATGTAATCAACCATGCTGTCCATTGAAAGTGTACTGGATTAAAAAAATGTGGTATATATAAACAATGGAATATTAGGCAGCCATAAAGAAGGACAAACATATGGACTTTGCAGCAACTTGGATGGATTTAGAATCTATAATACTGTGTGATCTATTACAGAAACAAGGAATTTAAAACCACATGTTCTCACTTATAAGTGTATTCTGAACACTTATCATAATACTATAAGAAAAGGATTGGCAGTAGTGGGAAACTGCCAGGGGTGAGGCAGTGGACACAATAAGTGTACCTGGTCTCAAAACAGTCAAAGTGGGGACCAATGAGAGGCCCAAACTTTAGCTGTGCAATTACCACCTGTATACCCAATCCTAAATTGTGCCCCACATCTTTAAAATAAAATAAAAAGTATTTAAACCCTGCCAAATCTCTTACCTAAAACTCCTTGGGCTCTGTATTACACTCCAACTCTGTCTTCTTTCACCTTTTCCAGGTAGTCCAAAGTCTTGAATAGCAATTTATATCCCTTTCTATATATATCTCTGTCTTTTCTATCTCTATGTTCCCACATGTTTTGGCACAGGCTGAAAAGACTGAAGACTTTCACCCTTGTCAAGGATTGAGTGATAACTCAGGGTTCCGAGAAAGACATGGAGATATGGTTTTATGCTGCCTAGGGCTATACAACAAAGAGCCCAAGAGAAATTTTTAGGAGCAGAGCATTAAAAGGCTGTCAGGCCAAAGCCAAGGGAAGAAACTAAATGTCATCACTAAATCTTCCTAGAGATCAGAGAGGTGTGTCTACATTCCTCAAAGGTGATAAAAGAAAGTCAAACTAAATAAACTCCCAAGACTAAATAGTAATCAGATGTTTATAATAGTTGTTTATAAGTCAAATAGGGTTCAAAATTTTTTTATTTGGCTGGAACAGTATGTTAAAAGTTTCCTACCATGTGCCACATTTAGAAATTTAAATATTTTGGCCAGGCACAGTGAATCACACCTGCAATCTCAGCACTTTGGGAGGTCAAGGTGGGATGATCACTTGAGCCCAGGAGTTCAAGATTAGCCTGGGCAACATAGTGATACCTCATCTCTAGAAAAAAATTAAAAATTAGTCTGTTATGGTGGCACATGCTCATGCTCATAGTTCTAGCTACTTGGAAAGCTGAGATGGAAGGATAGCCTGAACCCAGGAGGTTGAGGCTGCAGTGAGCCATGATCATGCCACTTCATTCCAGCCTGAGTGACAGAGTGAGACTCTGAAAAGAAAGAAAGAAAGAAAGCCTAAAATAGTTAACATAAAAATCCAGATCTCAGCTTCCCTAGAGAAATTGAAAGGAAGCCTACATTCTCACATGGCAGCATAGACCAGAACAGGAAAAGTGTTCCAGCCCCATCCCTTGTATCTCTTGGCCCTGTAGGCATTTTAGTTTCTTCCCCCCAAATTAAATGGCTCTTGCAGTAGGTTTGGGGGATTTGACTTTTGTGTTTATTGATCTGGGTTCTCACTCTGCTGCCATGGGTGAAGTGCAGTGGCATAACCATGGCTCACTCAGCCTCAAAATCCTGTTCTCAAGCAATCCTCCTACCTCTGCTTCCTCAGTAGCTGGGACTACAGGCATGCACCACCATGCCCAACTGGCTCTAGTAGTTTTAATACCAGTGTTTTTCATATTCATGAGTTGACTACATAGAAGAAGTTACAGGGGTAGAAATGAAGCAGACAATCTTATCCTCATAGATAAACAAACAGTGTTTTTATATGAAACCTAAAAGAGTTTTGATGAGTAACTAGACAACTGTTCAATCGTGTTTCATAATCATTGTCTGGCTTTTATTGAGTTAACATATGTTCTTTAATATCTTTCACTGGATTTTGAGATGGTTGCTTATTCTTTTATTATAAAAAGAACCTATTAAAACTGTTACTGTTCCAGGCTTTAAAAATACTTCAGAAGACAGTTTCCTCTTGTAAACCTTGTTTATATTGGAGAGGGAGATAACAAACTAATATTGCATAGACTGATAAATTATATGAATCAAAATTAAGCAAGGAAATGTACAGAAAGTCTACTTTAAATAGATAGGATTAGATTTTCCAAACAATTAATCATTTTTTAACATGTGGAAAGAGATTTTAACATGTGGAAAGAGACAAGACACATACTTCTTCCCTCAATTTCAAAAAATTAAAGCACATGTCCTGTCTTCTAGATCTCAAGAGCTAGTTTTAGTAATTGCATCTTGCCTTTTAAAGAAAATGATATACAATAAAAAGTGAAGTGGAAGGTTAGATAATTACACGGATTGCTCCAAGCTTAACTGGGTTGTCTGCCTAAATCCCTTAAGTGCCTAGTTGAGAACAGCCCACTTAGCTATGTAGCTCTAAATATTCTAGAGAAAACATTTTTAACCTCTTGGCTTGCTGCTTAGACAATGAGATCATTTCTCTGATGTGTGGATATTACTTTACTAAAGTAACTATGAATATTTTACACTACTCCCCTTTAAATCACTTATTTGTCCATGCAAGAAAATTTTTTCTATGGAGACAGATGAAAAATTTCTTTATTCATTACCCTCTCAACTTCCCTATATTGAAATTAATACAATGAGAAAATAAGTGTCATGTAGTAAAATAAATGTCATTTTATCTAGAGAAATTTTTAATATATAATGTAGTAAAATAAATGTCATTTTAACTAAAGAAAAATTTAATATATATTTGTGGATTTTGAAATATGGCATAGAATATGTTTCTGAGGTGCATTGGTCATCTATGAGAATGTCTAAAATCAAATTTCATAAAATTGCATCTGAAATAATTGACCTTATTGAACCAATACTAATCATAGAGACTTTTTAGACTATTTTCTGTGTTTCAATCAAATATATTTTACCAATAAGTTCTTTTTGTTATCATTAAATAGCCTCTTCACTTTATTAAAGTAGCTCTCAGCTCTCCTGGCCAGTCACGGCTCATGCCTGTAATCCCAGCACTTTGGGAGGGTGAAACCAGAGGATTGCTTGAGTCCAGGAGACCAGCCTAGGCAACATAGCAGGACCTCATTTCTACAAAAGATAAAATTAAAAGAAATTATGCAGGCATGGTGGCATATGCCTGTAGTCCCAGCTACTCAGGAGACTGAGGCAGGAGGATCACTTAAGCACAGGAGGTCAAGGCTACTATGAACCGTGATGATGCTACTGCACTCCAACCTGGGCAACAGAATGAGATCACCACTCAAAAATAAAGCAAAATAAAATAAATAGTTTCAGTTCTCTAGATAGTTATAATTGAAAATGACTTCATTTTTCCAGATGTAACAAATATTATAATTACCGTAGTAAATACAAATAACTAAAATGTATTTATTTTTATTTATTTTTATTTTTTTTTGAGTTGGAGTCCCACTCGATCGCCCAGACTGGAGTGCAGTGGCCGCTCCTGGCCACCGCAGCCTCGACCTGCTGTGTTCCGCGATCCTTCCGCCTCAGCTTTCCGAGTAGCCGGAGCTACAGGCGCGGGCTACCACGCCCGGCTAACTTTTTTGATTTATTGTAGAGATGAGGTCTCGAACCTGTGGGCTCAGGCAATCCACTCACCTCAGCCTCCCAAGGCACGGGATTACAGGCTGAGCTACCAAGTCCGGCTTAAAATGTATTTATTACATAGCATTATTACAGAATTTTCTTTTCCCCTCAGATTTTTTTAAACATAATTATTTGTAAATCTTTGCCCATAGACCAAAACAAGTAAAACTAAAAATAATAATGTCTCTAAAGTCAAGGGACATTTTTTAGCTTGTTTTTCTGATGAACAAAGAACTAGTTATGCTTACATACAAGACTCGGTTGTGGAAAAGAACAAAGGTACTAAAAAATTGGAGTGATAGCTTTTGCATAGCACAGAGATACATGTATCCTCAAGACACCAACACAAACAGTTGAAAAGTGATAAAAAGTCAGAGAATGTACTGCCTATGCATTGATAAGCAACTCATGCTTTGTCTACTCTAAAAGAGCAGGGAGGGGAGTTCCTTTGTTTTGCTGTAGGTTTCTGATTTTGTCATTTTTGTTTTTAAATAAAACTACTTGAATGTGTCAGAGTATTTTGTTATACTGTAAACAGAGCCCTCAGGCACTGCATACATTCTTCTGGCTCCCTTACATACAGCTTTCTAGTCATGGAACCACTAGATTTCATTGTATTAAGGACAGAAATACCATGTGTTCTAACTTCAAAAGACAGAAATTGTCTCAGGATTCTAGTTGTCAATTCAAATAATACATATTTATACAATATATCCATAGTAATCATACTTCAATAGTATAACTTCCGCCAAAATTCCTTAATTTAAAAAAACAGATTTTCTTCATATTTAAGTTTTAATAAAATTCACATTTCAAATTAATGTTAAGATTACCAATTCTAAATAAATGTATTTAAATAGTATTAAATAGGAATTATAAAATTTAACTTTGTATATGATTATTTGACACCTGTGTTACCAAAAATCACATTAAAAATCCTTTCTTACTAGTACTCTCAGACAAAATTTACATCATTAAATATTTAATCTAGGATGACAAACATATAAGAAAATAATGTATCTAGCAAAAATATAGAAGAATAGCATAATTTTAATATTCAATTTGTAATATATGCTTTAAACTCTGTTTTAAATAATTATGTTACTGTATATACAAAAATAAAGCAAGAAAGTCTTCATTCTATGATAGGACACAGCTAATCAATTACATCTGGGACGTTTCTTGTTTTAATCATGTCCATAAAATTACAAAATTTATTTTTACATTTGGTGTAATTTGAAACACTTTTTTCTTCAAATTAGATTTGCATTCTTAAGAGATGCTTGTGAGGGAACAAAAGAAATATATCACATTTGACCTGGTTTTAGAATACTTAAAAATATATATAGTTTTAATAGTTACATTTTGTTTTATTTTGCTTAAAGAATCTATGCAATCTAATCCTATGAATGCATACTAATGTGTATGTGGAGGAACGGCAGGGTTGTCAGTAGTTTTAGAGACTTTAAACAATGATTTCCCCATTAAAGTTTTGATATCTAGACATACTAAAAAAAGAACTTGACATCATCTAAGTAATTCATGAAATAGCCTTAAAATTTGATTGTAATATCCTCTTAAAAACAACATTTTATTTATAAATAAAATAAATAAAAGCATAGTGAACATTTTAATTTGCAAGAAGTCTCTGATTCCTAGCACCCTATCCCCTACTTTATTCAAAATTTGAAAACTACAAGAGACAGCAAAGCTTGCCATTTACCATCCTATTTCAAAATAGAACAAATCCAGAGCCCAGATCAGGGAAGAATAGAGATGTGAGGAAACATCAGAAGGAAAAGCCTCTCCCACTGACACTGAATAAGAGAACTAAAGAGAAAAACAAGAGATCTGTCACAAATGAGGAAAAGCCAAAGGAAGACCTTAGGCAATTTCAAGTATACCAAAAATAAAACTGAAAAATCAGACTTTGGTGCCCAAACAAAGGAAATCACCAAAGACTGTCCCCAGAATATGACAGGGATTAAGGAATGAATGGAAAGAGTGAACAGGACTCAAGCAAGACAACATGACATGCAACACTGAAAGAACTTGTAACAGAGATTATGGCAATAAAAAAATTCACCCAAGAAATAAATAAGAAGACAACAAGCATGGAAAGCAGAATTAATCTAGCTGATGAGAGAATCACAGAACTCGAAGGCCAGAACATGGAATTAACTTGATCTGTAAAAAACATAGAAAGAAGACTCAGAAAGAAAGAACAAAGCCTACAAGACATGTGCGATCATATCAAAAGGCTGAACCTATGCCTGATTGGTATCCCAGAAGCAGAAAGGGAAATGGAGAAAAACTTGGAGCAAGTATTCCAGGAAGTAATCCAAGAAAACTTTCCCCATCTCACCAGAGATGTGACCAGCCAAGTACAAGAGATACAGAGAACACCACAAGACATCAAACAAAAAGAGCAAACTTTAGACACATGGTAATTTGCCTACACAAAGTAGGCACAAAGAAAAAAATCCTAAATGCAGCAAGAGAGAAAGGTCAGACTATGTACAAGGAAAACCAATCAGAATAACAGCAGACCTATCAGCAGAAACTATACATGCAAGAAGGAACTGGGGCCCTATATTCAAAGTCCCCAAAGATAAATAATTTAAACAAAGTATTTCCTATCCAGTTAAGCTCAGCTTCATCAGTGATGGAGAATTAAAATCCTTCCCAGACATTCAATCCCTAAAAGATTATGTGGCTTCCAGACCAGCTTTACAGGAGACACGTAAAAAGATATTAAGCACAGAAGAAAGAAGAAAAAGTTTGACCACACACTTCCCAAGAGAACAGCAGAGCTCCGAATCAGCAGAGAATACAGCACAACAGGAAGCTTGAAAGCACACAAATACATTAACCCCAAAGTCAAAAGAAAACAAGCAACCAAAGTAAAAACGTTGTAAGAACCTCATGAAAGGGATAAACAATCATGTTTCAATAATCAACCTGAATGTGAATGGACTAAATGCACCACTGAAAAGACACAGAATGGTGGACTGGATAAGAAGCCATGACCCAATTATTTGTTGCATCAAGGAGACTCATCACACTTCAAGGGATGCACACAAACTCAAAGTCAAAGGTTGGAAAAATTTTCCAGGCAAATGGATCACAAAAGAAGGATGGAGTGGCAATCTTAATATCAGACAAAACAACATTTAAGCTTTCAAAAATTTAAAAAGATGCAAAAGGACACTACATAATGATAAAAGTTTCAATCCATAAACAAGAAATATCCATCCTAAACTTATACATACCCAACACAGGAGCGACCAGTCTTTATAAAGCAACTACTAAGTAAACTTAAAAAAAATATGGACTCTAACACTATTATAGCAGGGAACTTGAATATCCCACTGACAGCCCTAGACAGATCATCAAGGCAAAGAATCAACAAGGAGATCCAGAACCTAAACTTGACACTTGACCAAATGGACTTAATAGTTACCTACAGATTATTCCACCCAACAACCACAAAATATACATTCTACTCATCACCACATGGAACATACTCCAAGATTGATCACATCCTTGGCCATAAATCAACATAAACAAATTCCATAAGCTTTAAATCTTACCATACATATTCTCAGACCAAGGTGGAATAAAAATAAATATCAACACAAGCAACAGTTCCCCAAAGTCCACAAAGACATGGACACTAAATAGCATGATGCTGAAAAAACTACTGGGTCAACACTGAAATCAAAGCAGAAATTGAAAGATTCCTCGAAACAAATAAAAAGGAAGAAACATTTTACAAAAACCTCTGGGATGCCCTGAAAGAAGTTATCAGAGAATTTATATCTCTAGGAGCACACATCAAGAAAATGGAAAGATCAGAAGTTGAGAGCCTAACAAATCACCAAAGGGAGCTGGAAAGAAAAGACCACAAAAACCCAAACTTTAGCAGAAGAATCCAAATCACAAAAATAAGAACCCAAATATGGGACATAGAAGACAAAAATATCATAGAAAACATCAACAAAACAAAAAGCTGGTTCTATGAAAGAATTAACAAGATTGATGGGTGGAGAAATCTGTAGGTATCTACTAAGTCCTTTTGGT